>CM046424.1:48918036-48943036 GCA_025506505.1 Flaveria sonorensis | reverse complement strand
AAAATAAAAAAATCCCCACCGACATATATGTAATATATAATATACAAAAAAAAATTAAAAAAAATCAAAAAAATACACCGAGATAGTGGATTAATATAATATACAAAAAAATTAAAAAAAAATCCACCGACATAGTGGTTTAATAGTATTAGTAATTATTTTTCTCTTCTCTTATGGTGACAGTACATCTGTCTTTCTAATAAAAAGTTTCTTTTACCATTTGTTTTTTTTTCTTTCAGGTATGTTTTTTTATATCATAACCCTTCGTCTTATAATTGTTTCTTTCTATAGAAAATTCTTTGTTTTTCCGTTTTATTATGGTTTAAACAATCTATCTTTTTTAGTAAAGAAAAAACTCTTTCTTTTGAAAGAAAACGTATTATAAAAAAGAGCTAGCAACAAATTAAAAACGCCTTGAAGTTTTATAAAAAAAGACAGCACCAAAACGCAACCTAACATCCTAAAAACAACTAAAAGAAACCTCCGGGAGCATAATAACGTTAGCCAACATATAAATGATACCATAAGAACCAATTTGAGGCTTTGTTTTCATCATATTCTTCACCCTTAATAACACTAGAACTTTAATATCTCCCATCACCTTCACATGGGAGATGGACCTTTGATTAAATATAATATCTTTCATTGCTTTTCAGTACACCAAACCGAGATGATTATGATCACGTGAATTATCTTCCATTTACAACTAGCACTAGAAATAATTTTATGTAGTTTCATTGAATCGTTTCATATATAGTTATCTACCACTATTGATGATGTCTTTCTACTCCCTCAATCTTTTAGAGCAACAAGTTTGTCTATCACGCCTCTCAAAAGTACTATTGATATAGGATGCATTATATACTTGTGCACAGGTTTGATCATAGAGCACCATTTTTTGTACCCTATGTGTTTTAAATGGAGAATTCTAAAATATAAACCTTTATCAAGATGGGAGAAAGAAAAAGAAATGATAATTTACATACTCTTTTATGACTTTCGATAATACTAGTTGGTAATGTATACATGTATGACAAGTATTAGGGTGGTGGGGGTGCTTGCGCCGTGTGCCTGTGACCGGGGCCGGCGCGACGCGACAACACTGCCGTCTGTCCCCCACGCCGCACCTTGCGCCAAACGGCTTTCACTCGCCGAGCCACATATTTTGGACCGTTGGAACCCACCCCACCCAATCGGCCAAATTGCCAAAAACTAAAAAAATTTACACTAAAAATACTAACCCAAAACTCGCAAATTTTATCCCATTCTTAAGTATTTCTCATTCTCTTACACAAATTTACATTCTACTTCCAAAATGGATTCCACCAAAAAATCCTCAAAATCCCGAGGTCAAACATCCAAAAAAAATATAGACAAAAGGTGTGTTCGGGTCCAAATGAATCGGCATGTTCTAATCAACCGTTCAACCCATCACCACCGCATACAACCGATTGGTTTTAAAATCATTACAGAACCCCCCCCCCCCCCAACCGTTGGTCTACCGCCCAATTATGCCCACATTTCAAAACCCATCATAATTTAGGTGTTGCAATAATATCCCAAACCCATTTCAAAACTCACCTCAACACGCGCAACAAGAAGAATACTAAGAAAATGAAGAAGAAGAAAACGAATACTTCAATGATCTTCAAGTTTACGAAAGCGAAGATAAAGATATTCATGTCGAAGAAACACCCCCCCCCCCCCACCCGGGGAATCCAAGTCGAAAGAAAAATCCACAACCCGCGCCGCTAACAAGGCTTGGAATGAAAATGAAGAGGAGGCATTGGCAATGGTTGGATATATGTATCCGAAGACCCTACAATTAGAGATCACCAAAAAATCGGTTCCTTTTGAAAGAAGGTATTTCGACACTTCACCGCCATCGTCGGTTCGACCAATCGAACCGTGATCAACTAAACTCAAAGTGGGGGAGAATGAACCACGCGATGAGTCGTTTTAACAGAATATATATCCAAATGATAAATTTATTACTTTTACATTTATATATAAAAGTTGCTTTTTGTGTAATTTATTTGTCTTTGAAAATGTAGAAACATCATTTGTCTAGTGGGAGCAACGATGAGAATATCGTTCTAAAAGCCTCAAGCGAATACAAGAAAATTTACGAGAAAAAAGGCTTTACGAACATCAAGGCTTGGAGGGTGGTAAGAAACCACACCAAATCGGAGGCGGTGGAGGTTACGAATCCGGAGTTTGGTACTCAAATGTAACACCCGAATTTTTATAAGGCCAAAGTTGAAGGGTGAAAAGTGTAAAATAGTACAAAAGTCAAAAGTGGGTGTATAAAGAGCATGGTCGCCCATGCTCTTCCTGCTGCTGCTTTCTGAAGAAGAAAAGAAAAAAAGCTGGGTTTTGTGTTTTCTCTCGGTCGAATTGTGAAGAAGGAGAAGAATCTTCAAGGTTAGTAGGTTTTTGTGATTAATTGGTTCGGTTTCTGTGAGGTTTCAACCTTAGAAACTCATTTCTATGTGTTCTTGGTGCTTGATGTTTGTTTTGGCTTGTTCTAGGTGTTTGAACTCTTGTGCACGCAAGTTGGGAGGAGATTCACTTGTTTGATGCAATAGGTGAGTTCTAGGACCCCGATTCTCTGTTTTTAAACTTCTTTGGGGCTGAAAATGCATTTAAAATGTTTTACAACCGTCGTGTATGTTGACTGCTTATGTATGTGTATGAATTTCTGTGTTTTATATGGTTGTAAGCTTGTTCTAAGAGTTTAGCATGATAGATCGATGTTATGAATGTATGAAAATGAGGTTTTAGAACTGGTTATAGCATAAGTCTCATTTACAGGTCTGATGGTTCATCCGCATTTACACCGTGATAATTGCCTAAGTGTTTGTTCACCCACATTCACCTTTGTTCAGCCGCATTTGCCTAAATTCAGCCTAAGAGGTCTTCCGCATTAGTTTTATTCATCTGCATTGCACGTTATTCATCCGCATTGCAAGTTATTCATCCGCATTTGCAAGTGTTCATCCGCATTAGTTTTGTTCATCCGCATTTGCAAGTTGTTCATCCGCATTGGTTCTGTTCATTCGCATTTCTTTAGGACTTGAGAAATTTTCAAGAATTTTGGAAGATCAGAAATTAGGATTTGACCACGGTTGACTTGATGCTTTTATTTGGTTATCTTATGCATGATGTGGGCTGCCCTTATGTGCCTATTATGATACTATTATGTGGCCTTATGCGGTTTGTTCGTAATTATGAAGTATTATTAATCTAGTGAAAGATTAATATTAACGAAAAGTGAAACTTAAAGAATGAAAGACTTGCAAGTAAAAATTTACAGGAGGTGCACGACCATGTTGTGTTAGCTCAACTGTGTACGGTTTAGCTAACCCAAAGGATGTACACAGGGTCAATCTTTAAGATTGAGGGGACCACTGTTGTTGCCCCGGTACTGGTGCCAGCATATGTGCACCACGGATGGAGTCTATTTATAGACTTCAAGGCCCAGTACCAGGTTTATGCGCATTTTATGGGGGGTATAGCACTTTGGTCCATATCGACAGTGAAAGATAATAATAATAAGCAAGAAAGAGAATGGTGATAATGTAATGGTTATGATTTGTATGTGTGATGTGTGATCACATCCGAAAGAAAGATAAGATATTTTCTTAAGAAGTATTTTGTATACAAATCTATCAAGATATTTTTATGATTTTAAAACTAGAACTCACTCAGCAAAGCTGACTTTTATGCGTTTTCAGTTGGCAGTAATATTGCTGAGGATGGCACTCGGGGAGGCTACTCGTCGGGACAAGGCTGACATCCATTCATGAATATAACATTGTTGTTTTGTAATGCAAACTAATGATCTTTTGTAACTGTACCAAACATGTATTACTTAGCAACACGTTTACAAATTAATGAATGGCTTTTAAATGTTTAAATTCCGCTGCATCATGATAATGAATTATGAAATGGATCATGAATAGTGCTGTGAATGTCCAACTGTGAGGTCTCCGGAAACGGGGCCTTACAAGTTGGTATCAGAGCCAAAGTTTAAGAGAAATGGGTAAATATTTTCAAAAACCTAAACTTAAACTGAAAATGGGACCGAATGGAGGGATGCCAGCCCGAGTAGTTACGTGCCATCAGGTATTTCTTTTATTATGATAACCGGTATTGTGTGCGCATGCTATTTGATTTATGTGCTTAGTAGATTTGAATACTGATGTAGTCAGGATAGGAAATGCTCGGGGAATGAAGAGTAAAGTAAGTGGCTAATCACAACTGGCCACTGTAATTAGGGACTTACTATACTTAACGTTAACTGAGCTATTACCTTGAATGACCGTGTTGGTGTTTGGATCTTATAGTGTTAGAGGATGGCTGGAGGTAGATCATCTAAGGCTTCTAGAGGTGGTGTACGGGGTGGTCGTGCTGGGAGACCCCGGGCCGCAAAGAACAAGGCAAGAACTACAGAGACGGCTCCTGCTGAGCCTGAGCTTCATCACCCGGAGGGAGTGGATGAGAGTGCCAATTTGAGGGCCTCAGTGAAAGAGGCAGTGGTGGAGGAGGTTCACCAAGTCATGCAGACGATCCTACCGTCTGTCGTGACTGAAGTGATCCGGGCCGTAAGGAAGGATGAGAGGAAAGAAAGGGAGGAAGAGAAAAGGGCTGCTACTGGGAGAAGGGAGAATGAGGAAAATCATGATGTTGAGGAGGAGATAAATGTCGAAAGGGGAGTCTCCAGTGATGAAGAAGATGTAGAGGTGCGGGAAACCGCGAGGGGATGCAGCTACGGGGCATTCCAACGGTGTAAACCCCCTACTTTTGACGGCAACGGTAACACTGCTACTGCCCACCGCTGGGTTAGAGAGATGGAGGCAGTGTTGGAAATTAGTGAGTGCAGGGAGGATCAGAAGGTGAAATTTGCCACTCACTCATTTGTCGACTCGGCTCTGTGTTGGTGGGACAATCTTGTCCAAGCCGAAGGCAACAGGGCTGTCGGGAGGATGAGATGGAGTGAACTGAAAAGGTTAGTGATTGAGGAATTCTGTCCTCATCGAGAACTCGACAAGATAGAGAGAGAGTTCCTATAGCTTGAGGCGGGAACCATGACCCACCAGCAATATACCACCAAGTTTAACGAAATGGCGAGGCTGGTGCCCGATCAAGTTACACCGGCTTCAAGGAAGATCAAGCGGTATATTCAAGGGTTGCCTGCTGACATCCGTAGGCACTTGATCGTTGCCCGACCGAGCACTTTTAGGTCGACAGTGGATTTAGCTGGGAGACTTTATGATGAAAGAGAAGTGGAGGTGGTGGAGGTGAAGAAGACGGGTGGTAATAACAGGAGTTGGAACGGGAAGAGATTCGGGCGTGGTGGTTTCAACCCGAACAGTAAGAGGCCGAGGATGGATGATCACCGAGTGGTTACTACAAGCTCGGGGTTGAGGAGGTGTGATAAGTATTGGAAGGAACATAGCAGGGAATGCCGCTTGGGAATGAATGTCTGCTACAAATATGGCAAGCCCGGTCATATTTCAAAGATGTGTGGAGCCCCATGATGCTTTAACTGTGGTGAAGTCGGCCATATGAACAAGGATTGCAAGAAGCCAAGGGCTGAAAGTTATGGGTTGAAGAAGAGGCCGGAAGAAGGAGGGCAGAGGGCAAGTGCAAGAGCCTTCACGATGACCCGAGAGGAAGCCCGGGTAGACCCCGACGTCGTGTCAGGTGTGTTCCTAGTAAACCAAACTTGTGCCTCTGTATTATTTGATTCTGGTGCTAGTAGGAGTTTCATATCTGCTGCTTTCTGTGCTAAATTGCCTGTTAGTAGTAGGAGCATCGATGAACCTTTTGATGTAGAAACTGCTATTGGTAAGTCTACCAGAATCTCTGATATGATTGAGGATTGTGGCATAGAGTTAGAAGGCCATAGGTTCTCTGCTAAACTATTTGTGATGCCCCTAGGCGGATTTGATGTAGTTCTGGGGATGGATTGGTTGGCAGCCTATGAGGCAAACATCGTGTGTCGGAAGAAGATGATTCAGTTAGTCGCACCCGATGGGAGTTCAGTGACAGTTTATGGTGATCGCGTCACTACGGTTCCGAAAGTGATTTCGATGGCAGTGGCAGAGAAGTGTATGAGGCGCGGTTGTTGTGCCTACTTGGCATACGTAAAGGATGTGGACGCGTCGATACCACAATTATCAGAAGTGCCAGTGGTACGTGATTTCCTGGATGTGTTTCCCGAAGATCTACCAGGTGTGCCACCGGACCGTGAGATAGAATTTCAGATCGACCTGATACCCGGTGCGCAACCCGTTGCCAAGGCACCGTATCGGTTAGCTCCGACCGAGATGAAAGAACTGATGGATCAGCTACAGGAACTGATGGATAAGGGGTTTATTAGACCGAGTATCTCTCCTTGGGGTGCTCCGGTATTATTCGTAAAGAAGAAAGACGGTAGTATGAGAATGTGTATAGACTACCGGGAGTTGAACAAGTTGACAGTAAAGAACAGATACCCCCTACCAAGGATTGATGACCTGTTTGACCAGCTTCAAGGTGCCAGTTGGTTTTCCCGAATAGATCTTCGATCTGGCTACCATCAGCTGAAGGTAAAGGAACAAGATATCCCGAAGACAGCGTTCCGCACGCGTTATGGACATTACGAGTTTCTCGTTATGTCATTCGGTTTAACTAATGCACCAGCTGCCTTTATGGATTTGATGAACCGAGTGTGTCGGCCGATGTTAGATAAATCAGTGATTGTGTTTATTGACGATATTCTGATTTATTCGAAGAGCAAAGAAGAACATGCCGGCCACCTACGTGAAGTGTTGGAGACACTTAGAAAGGAGAAGTTGTATGCTAAATTCTCTAAGTGTGCTTTTTGGCTGCGAGAAGTTCAATTTCTGGGTCATGTGGTGAATACCGAAGGAATTATGGTGGACCCGGCAAAGGTTGAGGCGGTAATGCAATGGAAGTCTCTAAAGACGCCATCCGAGATTCGCAGTTTCTTGGGTTTGGCGGGTTACTACCGAAGGTTTATCCAAGACTTTTCCAAGATAGCCTCACCTTTGACTAAGTTGACACGCAAGGATGTGAAGTTTGTGTGGGGACGAGAACAGGAGGATGCTTTTGAGGAGTTAAAGGCAAGATTAACTCAAGCTCCTGTTTTGACATTGCCCGAAGGAAGTGAAGACTTAGTGGTGTATTCAGATGCATCTTATTCGGGACTGGGTTGCGTGCTAATGCAACGTGGACGAGTGATAGCTTACGCGTCCCGACAGTTAAAGATCCACGAAGTTAATTACCCCACTCATGATTTAGAATTGGCTGCGGTGGTCTCTGCGTTGAAGATCTTGAGGCACTATTTATACGGGACCAAGTGCACAATCTTCACGGATCACAAGAGCTTAAAATATTTTTTCGAGCAGGAAGATCTCAACATGAGGCAAAGGAGGTGGTTAGAGCTGATTAAGGATTATGATTGTGAGATCCATTACCACCCGGCAAGGCCAACGTAGTGGCCGACGCCCTTAGCCGGAAGGAGAGACCCGAGCCGATTCGGGTGAAGGCGTATCAGTTGGTGATGACCTCAGATGTGATGACGCAAGTTAAAGAGTTTCAAATTGAGGAGTTAAAAGAAGATCACCTCAACTCCGAACGAATGAGAGGTCTAGTTGCAGAATTGGGGGAGAATACCCACGATGTTAAAACCCGCTTTAGGCGAATGTGGATTCCTCGATATGGGAATCTACGTGGGCGAATTATGGACGAAGCTCATAAGACTCGATACTCCATACATCCTGGTGCTACCAAGATGTTTCAAGACATGAAGAAAGACTACTAGTGGCCGGGTATGAAACGTGACGTGGCAGAGTATGTGAGTAAGTGCCTTACTTGCTTGCAAGTGAAGGCAGAGCATCAAAAGCCATACGGGAAGATTCAACCGTTGGATATACCCGAGTGGAAGTGGGAGCACATCACCATGGATTTCATCACGAAGCTACCCCGTACGGAGAGGGGGTATGATACCATATGGGTGATAGTTGATCGTCTAACAAAGAGTGCTCACTTCCTACCGATCCACGAGACGTATTCCTCCGAGAGACTGGCGGACCTGTTCATCAAAGAGATTGTAGCTCGCCATGGTGTGCCGGTGTCTATTGTGTCAGATCGTGACACCCGGTTCACATCGAAGTTTTGGAAGAGATTCCATGATGCCATGGGGACGAGACTACACATTAGCACGGCTTACCATCCTCAGACAGATGGTCAGTCTGAGCGGACGATTCAGACGCTCGAGGATATGCTCGGGCATGTGTGATCGACTTTGGAGGGAGTTGGGATGATCACCTACCGTTGGCTGAGTTCTCGTACAACAACAGTTATCATGCCAGCATTGGTATGCCACCATACGAGATGCTGTACGGTAGGAGGTGTAGAACGCCCGTGTGTTGGGGAGACATTGGGCAGAAAGAATTGGGAAGCATCAAGGTGATTGAGGCTACGACTGAGAAGCTGGAAAAGATCAAAGCCTTTATGAAGGCGGTGAAGGATAGACAGAAGTCGTATGCCGATAAGAGGCGTAGACCCATCGTGTTCAACGTGGGTGATAAAGTTATGTTAAAGGTCTCGCCTTGGAAAGGGATCATCCGATTCCAAAAGAGGGGCAAGTTGAGTCCAAGATACATAGGGCCTTTCCGAATCGTTGCACGAGTAGGAGAGGTGGCCTATCGTCTAGAATTGCCCGATGAGTTGAGTGGGATTCACCCGACGTTTCATGTATCTCATCTAAGAAAATGGTTAGCCGATGAAGATATGATTGTGCCACTGGAGGATATCGAAGTGGATGAAAGACTCAACTATGTGGAGCAACCAGTGGCCATCATAAACAGGAAGAAAAAAAGATTGAGAAATAAAGTGGTTCCGCTTGTACGTGTGCAGTGGAAACACCGGAAGGGTTCTGAGTCTACGTGGGAGACTGAAGAAGAAATGAGGCAGCACTACCCTCAGTTATTTGAAGAACGACAGGTTTTGGGGACGAAACCTCTTTAAGGGGGGTAGACTTGTAACACCCGAATTTTTATAAGGCCAAAGTTGAAGGGTGAAAAGTGTAAAATAGTACAAAAGTCAAAAGTGGGTGTATAAAGAGCATGGTCGCCCATGCTCTTCTGCTGCTGCTTTCCGAAGAAGAAAAGAAAGAAAGCTGGGTTTTGTGTTTTCTCTTGGTCGAATTGTGAAGAAGGAGAAGAATCTTCAAGGTTAGTAGGTTTTTGTGATTAATTGGTTCGGTTTCTGTGAGGTTTCAACCTTAGAAACTGATTTCTATGTGTTCTTGGTGTTTGGTGTTTGTTTTGGCTTGTTCTAGGTGTTTGAACTCTTGTGCACGCAAGTTGGGAGGAGATTCACTTGTTTGCTGCAATAGGTGAGTTCTAGGACCCCGATTCTCTGTTTTTAAACTTCTTTGGGGCTGAAAATGCATTTAAATGTTTTACAACCGTCGTGTATGTTGACTGCTTATGTATGTGTATGAATTTCTGTGTTTTATGTGGTTGTAAGCTTGTTCTAAGAGTTTAGCATGATAGATCGATGTTAAGAATGTATGAAAATGAGGTTTTAGAACTGGTTATAGCATAAGTCTCATTTAAGGTCTCATGGGTCATCCGCATTTACACCGTGATAATTGCCTAAGTGTTTTGTTCACCCGCATTCACCTTTGTTCAGCCGCATTTGCCTAAATTCAGCCTAAGAGTTCTTCCGCATTAGTTTTATTCATCGCATTGCATCATGCAAGTTATTCATCCGCATTGCAAGTTATTCATCCGCATTTGCAAGTGTTCATCCGCATTAGTTTTGTTCATCCGCATTTGCAAGTTGTTCATCCGCTTTGGTTCTGTTCATCCGCTTTGGTTCTGTTCATCCGCATTTCTTTAGGACTTGAGAAATTTTCTGGAATTTTGGAAGATCAGAAATTAGGATTTGACCACGGTTGACTTGATGCTTTTATTTAGTTATCTTATGCATGATGTGGGCTGCCCTTATGTGCCTATTATGATACTATTATGTGGCCTTATGTGGTTTGTTCGTAATTATGAAGTATTATTAATCTAGTGAAAGATTAATATTAACGAAAAGTGGAACTTAAAGAATGAAAGACTTGCAAGTAAAAATTTACAGGAGGTGCACGACCATGTTGTCGTTAGCTCAACTGTGTACGGTTTAGCTAACCCAAAGGATGTACACAGGGTCAATCTTTAAGATTGAGGGGACCACTGTTGTTGCCCCGGTACTGGTGCCAGCATATGTGCACCACGGATGGAGTCTATTTATAGACTTCAAGGCCCAGTACCAGGTTTATGCGCATTTTATGGGGGGTATAGCACTTTGGTCCATTTCAACAGTGAAAGATAATAATAATAAGCAAGAAAGAGAATGGTGATAATGTAATGGTTATGATTTGTATGTGTGATGTGTGATCACATCCGAAAGAAAGATAAGATATTTTCTTCAAGAAGTATTTTGTATACAAATCTATCAAGATATTTTTATGATTTTAAAACTAGAACTCACTCAGCAAAGCTGACTTTTATGCGTTTTCAGTTGGCAGTAATATTGCTGAGGATGGCACTCGGGGAGGCTACTCGTCGGGACAAGGCTAACATCCATTCATGAATATAACATTGTTGTTTTGTAATACAAACTAATGATCTTTTGTAACTGTACTAAACATGTATTACTTAGCAACAGCGTTTACAAATTAATGAATGCCTTTTAAATGTTTAAATTCCGCTGCATCGTGATAATGAATTTATGAAATGGATCATGAATAGTGCTGTGAATGTCCAACTGTGAGGTCTCCGGAAACGGGGCCTTACATCAAAGAACAAAGAGGACCAAAACTTCCAAATCGCGCCTATACGTAAGCTCTAATAAGCCAGTTTCAAGCCCCGTCTCCGACCTCAACGAGAATGCCACTCCAGCCGGGCCGAGACGCAAAGACAAAACGACGGGGGAGTCTTCTTCAAGCAAAACAACGTTGACTGAAGCCATTAGCAGTACAAAGCGATGCGTGATAAAGAAATGGAGGAAAAAAGAGAACAAAAAACGCTTCGCATTAAAGTAACCGAATCTAAAATTAGCATTACTCGACTTACAACAAGAGATGTTGCTTCGTGAAACATTAGATCAGAACATCGAGATTTTCCTTAAACCACATGACGATGTCTCTGAACAATATTGAAGAACGTCCTTGAACAGAAATATCAAATTGTCCGGATACGTGGTTGGGAGTTTAATTTGTAGATTTAAGTTTTAATATTTTCATATTTTTAATTTTAATTTTTTATTAAATGTAGTCTTTTATTTATATTTATATTTGTAATTTGTAATTTGTAATTTATTTATATTAATGAAGTAATTTTTTAATTAAAAAAAATTAGTGTGGTGTGATGTGAGTCCCCCCCCCCCCCCCAAATTGATGTGTTGTGGTGTGGTATGATTAGTGTAATGTGTCATTATTTGATTGGTGGGTGTGGCATGAGCACCCCCACCACCCTTAGGACTTGAAAATGCATAAAACTAAAATAAGCATAAATTGAAACTTATCTAAGGTAGATGGTTGGATCAAAGGGTGCAAGATTTGAGAATACTTGTTACAAATTTCAAATTGCAAGGGTTTATTAGAGAGCTTTATTCTTGGTTTTTAAGGGAGGGAGGGCCGAGATCATTGAGACCAGAGAGAAGAGAAGTTGATGGTGAATGAGCAAGTTCTAGCCTTAGCATTCATGGGTATTTATAGTGAAGTTTGGTGTCCTTTTAGTGTATTAAAAAACTAAGTAAGCATGCTAGTAAGTTTGTGAGAAAGCATGGTGGTGAAGGGATGGGATAGGTTGTTCGGCCGAGAGGTTGGGGGTGGGGGGGGGTGGGGTGTTGGGAATGGTGATGACTACGTAGTGTGAAGATTTAATGGTTTGACTTGCTTGCTAGACTTTTTATTTTAGATTTTACAATATTTACATATATGTAATGTTTGTAAATCTTTTTGAAAGTCTTTGGATTTTCATAATATCTTGTAGTATTTTGTAGACATTACAAATAAAATAAAAACATATGAAAATAGTACCTTATATATTCGTACCAATTTAAACCAAAGAGCGGTGATTAACTAAGCTTGTAGGGTGAATAATGATTGTATTTTGTGTTGGTAGTTTTGGTAAGGGTATGTGGCCAAACTTTTTGCGTCATTCAAATGTGTAGAACGTGTTGTTAGCTAGTTAAAGTAAGTTAACTAATAGTTTAGTTATAATATAATGACATAGTTTCTAGATTTTACATGGATTTATGATTATTTACTAGTTTTATATAGATGAAAGAATATATGTGTGAGTTGATATTGTCATGCATGCATGCATGAAAAAACTCACTTCGTACATAAAATGACAATGTTATCATATGAAGGATACGAAAGAAATGCTGACCCTTGTTTATTACCATAACTCATTAATCTAACTAATGATCCACAGTAGTTCATGTCACCACTGTAAGTTAGAGTTACAGTGGTAAAACTAATGGTTCACAACAAATTTTAAATTTTTTTTAAAAATAATATAGGAAGACTATACTCAAATTAAAGATATTAAAATGATTTATTTAATGGTGTAATTTATTTTAAAAAATAATATCATACAAAAAGTTAAAAAGGTTTTAAAATAAGGGTGAAGTTTTTTTGAAAAGGGAGGGAAGTTTCGAAAATGAGGAAAAATATGTTAAATCAGTGGTGTGACGCGGCGTAAAAATTAGTTACACTACATAATTATACTGTAAGTGTTCGCTATATTAAAGTTAACAGGTTATCATAATAATCAATAGCTAACAAAATAACTTCACCCATCATATGAAAATGGATATGTACATATATTGTAATTCAAATAGTGAATGTAATTACATGTACATATGATCATAAAAATAAAAAATTCTTGTAATTTTGAAAGTAATATATTATATAAGCATTGTTTATTAAGTTAGCTTGTGAATATAAAATTTCCATGAAATTGTAGTGCATAACCCTTGATGAAACCTACTTTATGATTAATTAAACCTTAATGGATATTGTCTACAATTTCTTATGAATATGTGATAAGATAATAAACTAAATTTTTGACGAAGGTTACACCATCCATGACAAATCTTTGATGAAAACAAGTTTAGGCAGCTTTGTGTGAACAAGTATGTTGAGGAAAACCAAAATTTGCAAGTTACATTCTATAAGTTCAAAAGTTTACAAAAAAGAAAACTAACATTTTAGACTAAGATCACTAATTTGCATACTGTAAACATCTTGCAATAATAGTATTCTCTTGGTTCCGGTATGCACCACATGGTCTTGTCACATCGTTTTCCATTAATGAGAGTTTAGGGTTCAGGTATGTAGATAGAACCCACACAAAGAAGGTATATGATGGAGAAGAAAGAATAAGACAAAGGGAAATAGATGAAATCAATGCAGCTGAGATATGACGATCATGGATGAAAGAAGCTAGTTTTTCAAGTTAAAGTGAATGTAAAAGAATTAAATTACCCTTAATAGACAGTCGTGTAGGTTGACTTAACACCAAAAATAGACGATTGGTAAATGTGATGATTAGGTAAACAATTGGGGCCAAAATGAATTGTTTAAAAGTTGAAACAAAAATTAGAATTTCACCTTATCACAAGACCATCCATGTAATTTACTTTTTAAGTAAACTTTTTTTCTGAAAATACTTCACCCATTTATGATGCATTCATGTTATTCAGAAAAACATGAATAATCAACGCAAATATCAGTTAACCACCCCCATTATTCACATACTTTCCTTAAGTAATCCATCAATTTTCACTCAATTTTACATTTTTCACATTATCACTGCATCTACATTATTTTTAAAACGAGGTTATTTATTATTGCAAACTTTTCATATCATCTAATAAACATTATAGATTAGTACATTAAAAGTTACTTAAATTTTATCAAAATTCTTTTATAAAATGACATAATTCTTACATTTTTTAGAATTTTTTAAAGAAATTCTCATATACTACTATTAAATTTTTAAAAAATTTGAAGTAAACTTCACTTTTGCTCCCTGTGGTTTGGTCAAAATAACGGTTTTCCTCCAAACGTTTCAAAATCACGATTTTGCTCCCTGTGGTTTAAAATTCATCTCAATTAACTCCAAGTCACAAACGATGTTAAACTTTTCCGCTAATTACAGGGGTAGTTTGGTCATCATATATTTTGCAATTTATCTATTTAAAAGGACTTAAACTAAATAAATAAATTTTTGTCATATAACCATCACCCTCATCTTTTTCATCCATCATCATCAACAAATCACCATCACCCACCAGAACCCACCATAGGCCCATAACCACCTGCAACATCAAAAGTTCATAATCACCAACCACCAGCATCACCATCGGCCACCACCATCACCATCGGTTGTTCAAGTCGCCAATATTGATTTGAATCTGGGGAAGTTAAGATGGGTGGTGGGTTCTCGAATCTCACCCATCGGTCCATCACCGCTGCCACCCCACAGTCCCTCCGACACCATCGTCATCTTCATCATCCGCACCACTACCATCGAACCCTAAATCAATTTAGGGTTTTTACTGTTGGATTTTTTCTTAAACAAATCAACCTAGATTGATGGTGGCAAGTGCGGAGATCTAAGGCAGATCGAAGGAAGTTTATGGTCGGTTTTTGTTGTTGTGTTCTTTCTTGAACAGATCGACTTCTAAGGTGGATTTATGCTTCGATTAAAGTTTGATTTTGGTGACTATGGTTATGGTTGTTAGCGATGGCCAGATTAGGGTTCAAATTTCAGATGTGATGGTGATGATGGTAACCGATGGTGGTGGTGGTGGTGGTGGTGGGTGTGGTGGTGATTTTGGTGGCGGTGGATTTTTGGTGGCAATTTCTGGTGATTTTGTCCATGTTCTAGGTCAAGAAGGTGTGGGGGTGGTGGTGGTGTTATGGTGTACGTGACAGTGGTGGTGGTGGTGGTGTTAGAGGGCAGTGGTTTGGGTGGCATTAGTGGTAATGGTGTTGGTAGTTAAGGGTTGTTTTGTTGTGGTGGTGGTGGTGGTGGTGGTGGTGGCGGCGGTGCGGTGGCAGTGGTGGTGGTGGTGGTGGTGATCAGTGGATGTCAAAGTGTGTTGGTTTTCTAAGTAAAATACTGAAATAGTCCTTTTAATTTAACAAAGAAGTTTGAATAATTTATGTTTTTAGTCCTTACTATTCAAATGACCAAAATACCCCTCTAATTAACGTAAGAACTTAACGTTGTTAGTGGCTTGGAGTTAATTGAGATGAATTTTAAACCACAGGGAGCAAAATCATGATTTGAAACGTTTGGAGGAAAACCGTTATTTAGACCAAACCACAGGGAGTAAAAGTGAAGTTTACAAAAAAATTTAATGAAGTTTATAAGTTTTACAAATTTTAAAGGCTCATAAAAGATAACTCAACATTAAAAAAAAGAAAAAGAAAACTAAAAAGATAAAAAGTCAATATATATTGAGGGATTCCACCCTGACATTCTTCTTCTCGTCAGTCCACACAGACGTCCGACACACATAAGCTCACAACATTTAGGGGCGGGCCTAGGTTCTCCTCATAGGGGTCACCCGCACCCCCATATATATATATATATATATATATATATATATATATATATATATATATATATATATATATATATATATATATATATATATATATATATATATATATATATATATATATATATATATAATTACTAACTTTTTATGCATTATGAGTTGTACCTTTAGCTTTCGGAGTTGTACTCACTTTTAGGTTTTTTTTATATTTTTAATTTTTTTCTTTTAATTCCAATACTTTTATATCTTTACAATTTAACCTTCAAATTTTTTCACTTTCAACTTTGGTCCCATGTACTATTCATCTTTTACAAATTTTTCGTTTTACGTTTCTGTCTAAATTTACGAGTTAACACGCAACAACTTACGCGGGTAGTTCAATGTTTTTATGTCTATTTTTTTTTCTATTTAACGGTCATGTCACTACGCGCGGGTCGTAGATCAACTTATTTATTGTGTTTAATGTTTTACGTTTCACATGTGTGGTTTAATGTTTTTACGTCTACTTTACGTTCGGTTTTATTTTTTCATTTTTATTTTTTTTAATATGAGTTTTTCTGATGTTGGTGGCCGTTAAAGATGGTGTGACATTGGTGATAATTAGCATGGATTTACGCCCACCACCGCAACACGGGGAGTATAATATTAGTTTACGATCTAATTCCGAACGACTCCTATGAAATTTTGTCACTAATCTCCATGAAATTTTTACATCAACATCAAGAAATTTTTATATCAACCAAGCATGAAATTTTTGATACCAACCCTCAAGAATTTTGCCAAATATAAACCTATTATAAACTAATACATTCTTATAAACTCATTAATCTTTAAACAAGTTAAGTCACTACTCCATTCATTCTTATAAATTAAATTACTAAAATGCTTGATAACTATTTTAAAAAACTAAATTCGTTACTCCATTATTTCTAACACTAAAAAGTTTTTGACCTAATAATTAATAAACAATTTTATTATAATTGACAGCATCACAATATTAGCTGGAACTGAAGAAATAATTAATTTAGTCATAGATTTGGTTTTAAACAGTGACCGTCCTAAGCCCCAAACTGCCTAGTTTTTTGCCGATATCTTGTTGTAGGAGTTGCCTACCAATGGTTGCATAATTGATGTATATTTATTATGTGTTTGAAATTTAATTTGGTTTCATATTTTTATTATTTGATCGACCCAACCTGAACCGAACCAAAGCAAAATGAAGAACTTATATATAGTAATATACAACCGAACCCTATAAGTTTTCGTCCCCAATGAAAAAAAAATTAGGTCCGCCACTGTCAATCTTATCGTGCAATGCAATATCTTTAAGCTTACCCGTCCTTCATACCTAGCCGTTGTTTGTGAGTCATGCATTTGTATGTTATTGCACAAAGCCAAAATTGTGCCCAACCCAATATGTGTGACAAGAAAGAACGAGCTTGTGATAAATCATCAAACCCCATACATATTATTCATATACCTTACATCTTCAATAAATTCTTGAAGAACCTTTATTTGTTTTCTGCACAATTTTAAAATTATAGAACACGGTTGTTGATCCCTATCCTTCAATACTTTATTTATTCATAATTCTTCAAGACCCCATAATTGTTTTTTGAGCAATTTAAAATTTTATTCTGAAAGTTCTTATCTTTAAAATAACATACTACCCACCCCCATTTTTCAATTGTTTAATTAATAATAAAGTGGTTTATCCGTATGTCGTCATTTGTAAATAATCCAATTTTGCACTCAATCGTTTGCTTCCATGATTACTTCAAAACCTGAAACTTCTTAACAATAATTCGTTTCAAAGCAAACCCAGATCACATTTGACCTTTAAACTCTAATTCCAAAGATCAAAGAAAATTCAAGACGATGGTGGTGACAACTGCGACGACAGCGATGGTGGTGGCCCCGGAGTGGCTTAACAAGAGGTGTACCGGTGGGTTTGTGGATGAGATGAGATCAGTGGCTATGAAATTGCATACTAAAGATCAGTCTAAAGAAGGTGAAAAAGAAACTCAAGGTAAACCATGGCCCAAGTGGGAACCCACCATAGATGGTTATTTGAAGTTCTTGGTGGATAGTAAACTGGTGTATGATACTCTTGACAAGATTCTTGATAGAGCTGATTTCCCTGAATGTGAGTTTCTTTTTTCATAATATCTACTAAAAGACTGATTTTTATTGTTATTAAACATGTTTATTCATTTGATCATGAAGATCATTAGAGTTTTATTAAGATTTTGGTCTTTTTTTATGAACTGTTGGCATGTAGATGCTGAATTTAGGAACACAGGGCTGGAAAGGGCGGGAAATTTGGCAAAGGATTTGAACTGGTTCAAAGAACAGGGTCATGTGATTCCTGAACCTTTAGCGCCTGGGCTCGACTATGCGGCTTATGTGGAAGAACTGTCGAAGAAAGACCCACCAGCTTTTATTTGTCACTTTTATAATACATACTTTGCACACACTGCTGGTGGTCGGATGATCGGTAAAAAGGTTGGATTACAGTTATTAATGGTTTAAAAATTAACATCACAGTTTTATTCAAGATTTAGACTTTTTTATATGAATTTGATGTAGATAGCTGCAAAGATCTTGAATGGTAAAGAACTGGAGTTCTACAAATGGGATCGTGATCTTTCCCAGCTGTTGCAGAATGTTAGGGAGAAGTTGAACAGAGTTGCAGAGGTAATCTCAAAGTCAAACTACTTACTTTTAATTTGGATTCTTGTAGCAGATGCTACAGCTTTGTTCAAGTTTGATTTGCTGGAATGAATTTCATACAATTTTTTTCAAACTGGAAGTTGTAGATTTTAGATTCGTGAAGGAATTGATAATGATTTTGAATCCAAAAAAGTACCAAGTTTGACTTCTAAAGTCAAAAGTGTGGTTCTGCTATGATCTAAATATCTAATGCATTTGTTATGATTTAATCAGAACTGGACAAGAGAAGAGAAAAACCATTGTCTTCAAGAAACTGAGAAATCATTCAAGTTCAACGGTGATATTCTTCATTTGATCTTGACATGATCATGAAAGAAGCTTAAATGTTGTTGCTTTTAATGATCTTCCATTGTATAAACATATACTACATCTTTGTACATAATCTGTTTCTGGAATAAAGCTTTGAATAACATAACTATCCAAAGTGTACTCTTTTAACCAGTAAAAATCAAATGAATTTGAACAAAAAGAAGAACCCGAAAGTTTGGCCAGAAACTGTTACCTGTGCTAATTCATGATTGAGATCTGGCTGATTCAAATAATTAGAACAAAAGATGATGTTTCTTGAATCTCTATAAGAAAAACAAGATACTTTGTTTAATCATCGAAGGTGCTCATGAACCCATCCCTAAAACCGGCTCAATTGCAGCAACCACAGAGGATCTTCCTTGCTGCATAAATGTAAATAGTATTTATTTAGAAGAATTATTGTTTTTCTTGAATCTTTTTTTGCATATTAAAAAGATCAAAGTTTGAAAATAAATTTGAGAAAAAGAAGGAATTTCTTGAACATAATCACATGATCTACAAGAATACAGTATGAATTGGGGTGTGTGAGTGTGTCTTTTCCAGAGAAGTAATGACTAAATCCAGAGCAAGGTACACTCCTAATGCATGGGGTTTGACTTGATACCACACAATTGCTCTGCATTTAGTCATTATGTTCACAATAGGCCTGGTTTGATGCAATACCTACAGAGTCAACACAAACCACCAGCCTTGAAATGAATTCTCCATTGAAATGATCTTTAGAATTGACTCTTTACTCTCAGTGAGTGAGTAGCATTATATCCAAAATCTGTACAGTTACAGTCATAGAGGTATACGAAGAAAGATGCCGGTTTGACTTGTGGAGCAATAGGAGTTTGACTAGTAAAGTCTAACTCTTAAAGGTCAAATAAGCTTACTATTTCCATCATAATCAGCACAAACTATGCTATTTGGCTTGATGCCACTTTGTGTGCTGTCACTAGCCTGCAAAACCATTATGAATTCGTTCCAAGGACAAAATACAAAAGCTTTAGTTGCCGCTTGATTCATAGAATTAGAATATGAATTCAAATGATAATATGTGTGGTTGGAGAAGAATTGGAATTAGAACGAGTTCCCATAAATTCCCTGAAAGGATAGAAACATTTCTTCCGGAACAGTGACAAATTTAACCGAAATTTCTCATTCCCTCACCATCGCCAATTAAGAAACCAAATATGATTGTTTTGCTAATCAAACGCGTCACAAATTTCCTTCCCTGCATTACAAACTTGCTACATAAACCGACAGCTATCATATCAATTGAATTTTGATACTTACATCGTGTTTTCTGCAGAATCTGACTCTTAAATGACTTTGACTTACAAATTGCCCTGAATAGAATATAAAGTAAGAACCTAAAACAGTGATTCTGCCATTGCTGAAGACTGAAGTGCTCAAATGTCCAAAACAAAGAAGCAAAATTGCAGAGACATGAAATCAATGAATCAAAACTGTATTCATCTGTATAAATATCTGCTGCGATCTTTAAATTTCTCTACAAACAAATACAACACTCGGCTCCATACACAGATCATCTTACGATCAATTGCAATGACTGAACAACAAACCAAAGCCAACGAATGAATTGAATCAAACTTATCACACGAAATCATCTGCATTTTTGGCAGGCAAAATGAATTGAAAGAACTGCCATTCTACATGACGCTGCAACTAAACTTTATTTCGTGCAATGAGCATCGGTACCTTGTTGAACACAATGTGTATACCCAAGTCCATGAAGGTACCTCCTAATTTCTTTTGAGCTACTATTGCTAGCTTGTAACAGTCTTTCATCTTCCTCATAGATCAAATATGGAGCTTCAGCTTTCTTTCTTGACAACAACTTCTTTGCACCTTTTAATACATGATACTCCCAACCCTGAACATCTATTTTCATTAGCAACACGCGTTCTTTCTCCGGAATCACTTGATCCAGTGGAACTGATCTTACTTGAAGTTCAACTTCTTCATTCGATTTAAAAGCCATCTTCGCACCAGCGGCCGAAACCGCACTGTTGTCTAGCCGTCCAACCAACTGTAACAGATCCAAACAGCCCAATCAACCTTAATACAACATTAATAAAAGTAAATAAAGATCACTCCAATTAGTTAAAGCATACAAACCCATGAAGAATCATAGATGCAATTTACGTCTTTCCATCGAAATCAACAGTCTTTCGATAATCAAGATCATACCTTGTGAAATGTAATGTTCCCAACACGATCAGAAGTAGCAGCTTCAAAAACATGAACCAAATCACCAACCCGATTGAAATAAATCCCATTACAAATACTCAGCAAATTCTCAAACACCGGTTCAAACGCATAAACCCTAAACCCCATCACCGCAGCAGCAAACGTCGCCATCCCGACATTCGCTCCAACATCAACAAAAACCCCCATTTTATCCTCACCCTTCATCTTCTCCAAAAGCTCCTGAACCGTAGCAGAGATATCGGGTCTCCTGAACAGCTTTCCCTTCAGGATCCGAACGATGTTCTTATGGGGTTTATCGGGTAAGGATCCGAAATCCGATAGAGAGTAGATGAATGGGTATTTGACACCCTCGACTTGATTTGCGATAACTGGGTGGGATTGAGGTGAGTTGTAGCAATCAAATGGTTGGATTAGTGAATTGGGGAGGTTTACTAGGGTTTTGAAATCAGCGTTAGGGTCTGATGAGGTGATGGTGTGAGAGCAGAGGTAGAAGAAGGTGAGGAGTACGATGGAGGTGGTGAATAGGAGGAAGAGGGTTTTGGGGGTGGTGATTTTGATGGATCGATCTTTCTTCCAAGCATTTGCCATGGAAGATTGGGAACTTGATTTAGGTGATTAGGGTTTTGATGAAGAATGCAGTTTGCCGCGAGTGAAATTTTCTTCGGATCTTGAAGACCGAAGAGTTGTACGAATTGACAATAGTTATTCATCTAAGCGATAAACGTTTACGGTATAATATATTATATTATATTTTATATATAAAGAGAGAAAGTTTACGTTATTAAAACAAATAATTCGTATGAACTGTACGATTTGATAATAGTTATTGATATAAGCGATAAACGTTTTGAATTAAACATGAAATAATTATGCAAGAAATGTACATGAAATGGTAGATTTGAAAATAGCCTAAAATTATTGATTTTTTTCAAATTTCTTCCGTTTATTTTAAACGCATATAATTTTTTATATGACACTATTTTTTTAAAATATACACCATAAAATCGAGAATTTTATCATATTTAATATGAGTATAGTATGCTATACTTGTTTTTAAAAAAAATCAACATTTTTTTAAAATGTTTATGTGTTGTGCGAATAACTTCAATGATTATTATTTGCGTAATTATAAACATAACTTACGTAATTATTTTTTATAACTTGAGTAGTTATTTTTTAAAATATGTGTAATTTTTCTTTGCGTAATAATAGATATAACTTGCGTAATTATGAATATAATTTGCGTAATATGTACCTTTTATGCGTAACTATAGCGCTGACAAAACTAACCCTCTGCAAAAAAACACGTGTCATGCTCTGGTTATTTCGTACACTTCACACGAAAATTACGTTTTGTATAGTAACCAGCCCATATATATACACATAATATATATATATATATATATATATATATATATATATATATATATATATACTACTATATAATACATTTTAGTAGGATAAGATAGTAATTTTATTCAAATTGTAAGACCCCTAATATAATATTTTAAGCATAGAGTACAATTGTCCTATGTAATAGTCCCATTTTTATCCATATTTAATAAACTATTTTAATTAATACACTATTTAATACGTATTATTAATACATTATTTAATAATATGATATTATTTAATTCAATACATTAAATATTATATTATTTTTAATACTTGAAAATGATATTTAAATTTATTAAATACTATTTAAATAATTAAGTATACAACTTATAATTATAATAACTAATAATTATTTTTTTAGGGGTATTTTGGGTAGTCGATAACTTTAGTATTTATGACTAAATTTGTTAGTAAATGACATATTATATAATATGTCTAAAATTATAATAATATTAATAGTAATGATTATTTTTATTAAAAGGTTAACAACAATCACAACAATATTGTATTAAAATTCAATATTGTGTTAGTTTTCATGTTATTGTATATGTAACAATCTAATAATAACATATAATTAATCATGATATAATATTCTATATTTTATTAAATGCCATATGTTTAATAATAGTATCATGATGATATAATAACGAATCACTAAAGCATGTGTAGATATCCATGAGAATCCAAGCGCTTATATCATTAAACGTACTAAAATCATGATAATCCCAAAAACTATCATTGCGACATTCACATATATATTTAAAATCAAACTGTGGCGAAGCGCGGGTGTCCACTATATATTACTATATAAAGCAAAACCTTAGATACAAATGTAATTTTACAAAAAAAATCAAGACACGTAATACAACTTTTTAAGTATTAAGTACAGGTGTTCAATACAATCATTCTAATTTTACCCATTATTAATAAACTTCTTGTAATTAATACATTGATTAATACATTATTTAATATTTTAAGATTATTTAATTCACTACATTAAATATTATATCATTTTTAATAATTTAAATTAACATATAAATTTAAAAATAAGTATTACTTTATTTAAATACTTAACTAAATACTTTCATAATATATATATATATATATATATATATATATATATATATATATGAGAGATCAATGAGAACTCATTTTTTATGAGAATTCTAGGAACCAATCTCACACTAGATTTCAATAGCAAAAATGTTTTCCTCTTTCATAAAAAATGATAAAAAAAGATAAAAAAATCTCTTTTTATACGAAATTTATTTTACATATGTGTAATACCGGATTTACACATGTGTAAATAACGGGTAGACAATTTTTTTTTTAAAAAGTATATTAATATGGTAGGAGTTGGAAAGATAAAAAAACACTTAAATTAATGGTGAGTTTTTTTTGAAAAAGTAATGTCGTAAAAAAAGTTATGAATGTTTAAAAAAGATGGAAATGGCATGCGACTTTCATGTAATGTAAATTGTGTGGCTTATATTGTTTTCTAGAGTTTTACAAAAAAATGGTTTTCAAATAACCCTACCTATATATATATATATATATATATATATATATATATATATATATATATATATATGGGGTAGGGTTCAAATAAGAACTCTAGCTTATTGTAATAACTCTTTAACTATTTGTAGGCCATTGATTATATTTTAGAATCATAAAATGATAACAAGTATCCATATTCTTTTTTTAGTAAAAAATGATATTTTTGACATTTCACTATGCTGACAACTGTCATCATTTATTTTCAAAAGATTACATATACTTTTATAAAAGTTTACCCCTTTTATTTTTAAAACTTATATAATTTTTTATACATTATTATATTTTGATAAAAATCACACTATTAAACTGGTTTCATTTTTCTCTTTAAATGCAATATAGTTTCGAAAATTTTTAAAATTTATTCTCCACCGTTACTTGTTACGTTACTCTAACGTGTAGACAAAATAAAAAAACCAGAATTAAACTTAAAAACATACTTATATCTATAAACATCAGAAAAGACAAAGCGTTTGTTACAATAAAGTTCATATACGAGAACCTTTAAAATGAATTAAGATCATGTTTCTTTGAATATAAATCCTAATTATTATCGTGGATTACATCATTTTGTAATTAGTTACAATGAATTACATGTGACAACATATATAAAAATGACAAAAAAATCTAATGAAATAGGTTAAAATCAATTTCAAGTGTAAATCCGAATTTTTATATAAATCTTGACATGATGTATTGTCATTAACAAGTTAAACAAAATCTATATAAACAAAACACTATACTCAATATAAAAAAATAAATTGAAGGTAGTCATATTGTTCACGATCAGAGCTTCCTCAAGGTCAAACCAATGCAAACTTTTTCAGTAACAAACATTTTAAAATTGATAAACAACTAATTAAAGATAAACATCAAATAGTAAAATCGAAAAACGACTAAATATTACACCACAAGAATCAAAGTAACATTAGAAGACAAATCAAATTAATAGTACATTTCAATTTTTTGTGTTTTAATTTTAATAACAATGTTACAATGATGTAACACAAGAGTTACGCTACAGTTCTTAAAAGTTACATTGATTTAACATCCACGGTTACACTAATATAACATAAGGGTTACACTACACTAACATGATGGCTGTAGTCTTCTACGATGATACAACACAGTGCAA
>CM046424.1:48888036-48913036 GCA_025506505.1 Flaveria sonorensis | reverse complement strand
AAGTGCAAGAGCTAACATCTTCATCACCTTTATATTAGGTGTATACCCATATGTGTATTCTAAAATCTATTTTATGCATATGTGCACTTCTTAAAAAATGATTAGATGCATATATGCAATTTTTCGAACATTATTGTATGCATATGTGCATTATTTTCAAAAATATTTTATGCATATATGGATCATTAGTTTACAACTAACTCAAACAACAACCTAATATAATATTGAATTTAATTTCCTAATAAATAGTAAATGCATATGTAAAACCTTGATGCATATGTTGTCATGAATTTTTTTCCATAAATTAAAACAAAAAACAACAAGAAGAAATGGATATAAAATTAGTCCTAAAATTGTAATCGACAACATTGGTCCAACTTAAGTTTTAATTCACAGGTCAATAAAGAAATGATAACATATAATTGATTTATCTCCTTTGTGTCAATAGGAAAATGAACCCTAAAACATAAAAGAAACGCATAAATACTATGTTGTGAAAGCACATAAGATGGAGGAAGTACAAACTCAAGATAACTTGTACACCATTTATTGGAGTCTATGCTCTCAGAACCATCGTCAAGCATGTGTACCATCCCCACTAATTTAACCTACCTTAAAAAACATAATTCACTCATTTCAGCAATGTTATTAGTTTTAATGTCAAACATAAATGAAAAAGAAAAAACTACGTACGGATATCCTTGCATAAAGTAGCACGATTCGATGATTGGAATTTGGTTCTTCTAATTCTTTTGTGTTGAAAAATAAAGTTGACTTGCTTGCAGTAACCTAAAGTAAACACACAGAACACCAAATTATAATGAATCAATCAAAGCTCTGTTTTTACAATAAATTGGTGATTGCTTGACCTTATTATAACAGTAATTAACGCATAATTACATAAATTGTTCATGATAAATGTGAGTTGCATTGGTACCTGGTAACTCGTATGGATCACACCTACAAACATCAACTTCAGGGATGATGGGGCAGGCAAAAAGAATGAGTGTAGTTTGCCGATTCAGTATTCTAAAACTAGTTCTTCATCCAAGGGATGAAATAAGAAGCTATAACATAATCTTAACACATCATTTTAGTGATGACATTAGGCTTTTCCATATCCTAATTTGTTCAACAACAGTTTCTTTGAAACATAATAGTTGCTTCATAAAAAGAAAACTAAAACCAATTTCGAAATTACGAAGATCATGAAGAATTCATGTTGAAAATTTCAAGGATTAGAGTAAAATTAAGATGAAGAAGGATAGTGAGGGAGTTGTGCATGGGGATGTAAGAATGAAAGTAAGGGTTGTGTAAACGAGCAATTTGCTTCCCTGAAACTAATTGAACAAAACGGTTATCGCAACCGACTGTTATTTCTATCTAAATCACCATATTACCCCTATTAATTCTTAATTATTACCAATTATACCCTTGCATCCCATCCACCCGTCTTCTTTATATGTTATAAATTTACTGATTTGCCCCTTTTGTCACAACCATTGATCAAAATGATCTATGGTCCATTTTAGTTCTTTTGGTTATTTACAAAATATTAGTTCTCATTTAAAATCCCCTCTATATATCTATATATATACACATACATATACATATATACATACATACATATCCTTTGAGCGTAAAAGCCCTTTAACCAAATGTGGACCCTTGATTTGTGGATTACTTTATGATCTAAAGGTCATGATTATTCTATAATATAATATTGATTTACACAACCATCTACTATCCTTTGAGCGTATACCGGTAATTTTGCATAGGGAAAAAAACCGTCAATACTTTTATGAATCTTTAAAAAGCAAACATCCTATCAATCATGAGACAACACAATTCCTAAATTCATCTTCATCTTTCTTTTGAAACATTTCAAAAATCTGTAAACTCTATATCTCAATTTATCAGTTTGCTTGATTGGGGGTTTCTATCTTCTGCAAATTCTTTGAAGACGATAACTCTCAAAAAGGAGACAAATAATGTAGAAGATTGTGGTGTAACATTGTCGAAGGCCGTAGATGGTTGAAGACGATGAAACAAATGCAAAATCGATAAGTTCCTCAAATCATTCAAAAAACTTCATGAATTAGAGTTGCTTGACGTAGCGAAATGTCAGACTTTATATTTTGGTTTGTGTTGTTTCCGTTGATTTTACCTTATGTGAGCAGATTAGTATGCCCAGATAGTGTCGTACAGTAAAACCCTAGAAGCCAAATTATTGATTTTAGTTATGAATATGATGAATATGCTTTGGGTTTTTTGGTAGAATAAGGCGTTAGACATGGGATTTAGGTAGCAATTTGTTACACAAAAGCAAACCAAGTTTCTTTGAAGAAACTGAGATAGCTTTGTTTTGTTTCATTCATCCAAATAATCTGACTTTATTTCTGTAGTTTTAAAAATGTCAAATTTATGTTGGGGTGTGAAGATTTGACTGATAAAATATTAAGTTGATTTAATCATTGAGGTTTTTATATAACAATTAAAGTTGAACATCCCCTGTTTGATTGAAACTCTTTTAACTTGTATAGTTTGGTTGTTATTTGGACAGAATTATCAGCGGGCAGAAGAACATACAAATGAGGAACTCAAACGAATAGAGACACTCAAGACGTAAAAAATACGATTATAATCAGTATTTATGTATTTTTTAAAATATATTTTAAATTTCTATGATTGTTGGTAATAGGGAGTACTAGCAAAAGATTAGCGCATAAATCGGTTAACAGATTTAAAAACACAGCGAGGAGTCCCATAGAGATTGACATTGATGAACATATGGAATACAGTTAGTTAGTCTTCACATAATTGCATTTTATATGAAATAATTCTTGTAACACCCAAAAATTTATTAAGAAAAGAATAATGACAAAAGAAGAAGTTGCAAAGTGGAGGGGGCTAAAGTGTAAAAAGGAAAAACATTATTATTTTATGTTTAAAGTGGGCATGGCCGCCCACTACAATGATACACCAACTGCTTCAACTGCTAGAAAGAAGAAAAAATAGAGTTTCTATCGGTTCTAGAGAGAAGAAGAAGAAGATTCGGCTTAAAGGTGAGTTTTGTGTGTTTTGTTCGGTTTCAGCTGAGCTTTCAGCTTCGGGACAGATTCTTATGTGTTCTTTTGTGTTTGGTTTTGTGTTTTGGTGTGTTTAGGCGTTTGAACTCCAGGTTGCTCTCAGGTTTGGTGGAGTTTTAATCAAAAGCATTAGAGGTGAGTTCTAGATCCCCTTTTTTAAATGTTTTCTGCTTATTTGGGGGCTGGTTTGCATATTTGACTGATGTTTTCGAATCAAGTTATGATTTTCATGTATGATGTGAACGCTGTTGATGTTATGGTATGTTATGTGCTTCTCTTGTTGATCGTTTAAAGTTTATGATGTTTTAAGTGTTAGATTGATAGATCTAAGCTGTGTTCATGTTAGAATGATGATTGGGAACTGGTAATCGCATAAGTTTCATTTTAGGTTAGTTTTTATGTTCATCCACATTTAACAGTTAAAGTCTTTAGTTCATGCGCATTTGTTAAGTCTTCATGCGCATTTGTTATGTCTTCATGCGTATTTGTTAAGTCTTCATATGCATTTGTTATGTCTTCATGCGCATTTGATATGTCTTTATACGCATTTGTTATGTCTTCATGCGCATTTGCTAAGTGTTTATCCGCATTTGTTTATCTGCATTTGTTCATCCACATTTGCCTTTAGTACAGTCAAAGTGTTCATCCGCATTTGTTCATCCGCATTCGTTCATCCGCATTTGCCTTTAGTACAGTCAAAGTGTTCATCCGCATTTGTTCATCCGCATGTGATTATGTAATATGCATCTTAATATGTATTATCCATAATAAGTGGACACGAAAGAATAAAAGAGGAACAGTGAAACTTAATGAATGTTACCCCGGGCCCATACAATGAATGAAAAGCCTTGCAAGCACAATGAATGGAGGTGTACAACCTTGTTGTCGTTAGCTCAACTGATGTGCGGCTGTATAGCCCATGAGCATGCACATCTGGGGTCAATCCTGGGGATTGACCAATGAATGAATGGGATCCTAGTTTATGAGCAGGCTTCGTGCCTAGCAGTGTGGATCAACTGTCTATGGGTTAGCTACCATGATAAATGTTTGCCGACAGGGGTTCGGCAACTGTTGCCAACCAACAATGTAGGCTCTTGCTTTGTGCAATCCTAGTTAATGAAAGAGAAAGATAATAAAAGAAAGGAAGATAATGAATCACTTTATGATTGACTATGTATATTGATGAATGATCACCAAATGAAGTTACAAAGTGTATTTTTCTATATTATTAAACTAGAACTCACTCAGCAATGCTGACTTTTTATATGCATATCAGTTGGCAAGTAAGGATGTTGCTGAGGATGACACGTGGGTGAGGCTACTTGGCGGGCAAAGACTGGCATCCATTCGTGCATGATGATTTTGTTGTTTTGTAATACAATTGAATGATTCTTTTGTAACTGTTAAAAAAAACAATGATGTATTATTTAGCAACATCAAATATTAATGCATGAATGGTTTTTGATAACTTAATCCGCTGTGATGTTTTTTTTATGAAATGTATTTATCTTATATAAAAAAAATGTCGTGATTGTCCAACTGTGAGGTCTCCTGAAACGGGGCCTTACAGTTCTGCTTAGACTAATTTTACCATAATGTAATGCATTGTATCATATGGTCTTTTTTAGAAATAAATATTAATAATTCTGTTAAAACTGGATCTGCTGACGAAGCAAATGTGCCAATTATTTCATTATTGTCATCAGAAGGACCAAGTGTGTGCACGAATGTTAACCGTAAGCTACTATTATTACATTATTCTAAATACATGTTCATACGTGTTTTATTTGTTGTAAGTTTCAATGACATAAAATAAATGAGTGGCTAATTATCATATTAACAGGGACGTCTGTGAAGCGCACATTGACTAATACAAAATCTGAGGAAAACACGGATAAAGACAATTTTATAGGTAATTTTGCTTAGACTATTTTTTACCATAATATAATGCATTGTACCATATGGTCTTTTTTAGAAATAAATATTAATAATTCTGCTAAAACAGGATCTGCTGACGAAGAAAACATGCCAATTATTTCATTATTGTCATCAGAAGGACCAAGTGTGCGGAGGAATGTTAAACGTAAGCTACTATTATTACATTATACTAAATACATGTTCATATGTGTTTTGTTGGTTGTAATTTTTAGTGACACAGAATAAATGAGTGGCTAATTATCATATTATCAGGGACATGTGTGAAGCACACACTGACGGATACCAAATCTGAGGAAAACATGGATAAAGACAGTTTTATAGGTATGTAAACATTTAAAACAACTCCTGGAACTAGAATCATTCTGATAGTCTAATTCTAGTTAAATTAAAAAGTAATCAGGTTGTTCGCAGTACATTTGTATGACTCGAACAGGGAATCGCATGATGTAAATATTTTGAAACAACCTAAAACTTGTTGCGTTATCCAGTAAAATTGTAGCCTTAAACAAAATGAGGCTGAAAACAAGTTATGGTTCAAAATTTTCTTATTTTGCGCCTTTTTTAATTATTTATAATGTTAACAGGAAAAGAAATTATGTTGGTGGCTAGTACCAGTGGGCGTAAGAGGAAACGAGGTAGGATTGTAATGGAAAAGAAAAATTCAACCCCTAAGAAAAAAAACTTTCGAGGATAAGAAGTCAAAGAAGTATCTATCAATAATCAATAGATGCTCACCAAGACACTATCAAAAGCTATTACATTGCTAAACACCCAGCAACATAATGCTGTTGAAGAAATAGGATTCGGTAAACTATTGGCCCTGAAGGTAGATGGAATTCCGCAGAAGCTAGGTTACTATGTTGTAGATATGTTTAACAAAGATAACATGGAGATAGATTTGCCATGTGGAAGATAAAAGTTGATAAGGAAGCGGTCCACATATTGCTGGGTATTCCAAGAGAAGGGATTCTTTTAAACAGTTTGGAGGCAGCAGATGTAAGAAGTTCTAAGCTAGACGATTGGAGGAGTTCATACGGGGATTCGTACATATCACCGATAGATATAGTTGTTTGGCTAACAAACACTGCTCACACCAACATCAACTACTTCAAGCTAGACTTCTTGGCTTTATTCTTGGAGACATTGGTTGAATGTCATGCACATGGGAAATGTAAGCTTCATGCCATCTACCACTTAAACAACAGGGTTGATATAAAGTAGATTAATTGGTGTGCGTATGTGGTGTGCATACTAAAAACCAGCAAATGATGTGGGACAAGACAAACACAAAACCTTTCACAGGACCATTGACAATACTTACGGTATGTTACTAAAAAAATTAGTTACTTTCATTACATTACCGTAAGTGGGTAGGTAAAAACTTTGTTTACATTACTGTAACTAATTACATAGTTTAATACTTTTCATTAATTGTAACAAAATTTTAAAATCCCCACTTAATGGCAGCTGCTGTACATGCGTGTAATGAGTTGTAGGGGTATGGCTGAATATTATTCCAAACCCACTATTCAAGCGTGGAATTTGGACAGGTTGAAATTAAGAAAAAAATTGAAATAAAAAATGGTGGGTTTGGTAAACGTGAATTAGTATGAATATTTCTTGATGGTTGGGGTAAAGGAAAGGAAAGTAATAGAGCAGTGGGGTAGAAAAAAATACTGCAGTTGGGGATGTTAAGGAGGTAAGAAGGTTACATTTCATGTGAAAAATTATAAAATTGCTTGACCATAAAATCACAAATAAACTATTTATCAGTTGTTGACATATTTGTTCATTGAAAAATTACAGGGGAGGTTAGGTAAACTAGAAGAAATTATGAGGAAAATAATGACGTTCAAGACCAAACTAGAATTGGGAATATTAGATTTGCAAGGCAAAATGAGGAAATCGATGGTATTCAGAGATTAATCTCTAAATTTAAATGTGTCTTCAACCAAAAACCAAGACCACTTTGTTCGCCGATGAAAGGGGAAAAAGTCAACAAGTAGGACACCGATGACAACGAATATGGGTTGGATGATTTGATATTTAAAGTTTGTATGGACCTAAATGAACAGAGACAAGCATTAATTGACAGTGAAGAATATGATGTTATAAATGATAAAGAAAACATAAATAATGATCGTAAGTAATGTAACTTTATAAACCTATTGAGTGTCACTAAATATTGGTTGCGAAATCAAACGATTCACTAATAATTGTATTTGAAAGTAGGTCAAGGGTCAAAAAAATGATATAAATAACCAGCAGAATACAAACGTAGATGCCATAAATGATGTCGGTCCGTGCGTAGTGATATATGGAGAAAAAGAAGTGAAATGTCTAGGTATTAACATGCTTTGTTACCTTATTAGTACATTAGTTAATTTCTTCTAATGATTAAATAAATTTTTGGCAAGTAACTGTGTTTCTTTGTTTGTGAACTTAAAATGATTTGATGTTATAATAATAAATGACCATTGAAACATTGCAGGAGACCGCACCACAGAAAAAGGTGATGTGGTTTTAATGCTTGGTGACACGGCAAATATTACAATTGAAGGTATGCATGAAAAAACTTATTTAGAACATTAAATATGTAGGTTAATGGGTACAAGTTATGCTTACACTGATGTAATTACATTGAGATAGTTGTTTCCCCATCATTTAACATAAAATAAATTATGATAATTTGACGTAGATGGGAATACCTCGGGAGGAAAAAGTGGAAATACGCACGTGGGTAGTACAAAGAAAGAGGATGCGTAGGGAGTGGATATTAAAAAAGGTGAAATGGAAATAGTTTTAAAGGAAGGGGTTGGTAAGTAAAAATATATACGATACCTTACAAATTACAAATAATTAAGGCTTTGTTATAGAAATGGAAAATAAATATAGGTCAACACACAAAATAGAAGTCTGGAAATTTAGATAGTGGAATGCGAAGAATAGAAAAGGAAGTAGATGAAGTTGAAATTGAAAAAAAAAGTGACAAAAAATTAGAAGGAGAAGGTGCTGGATTCGGGCAACATTTAAAGGAAGATGGACTGAAGGGGGCAAACATAACAAGTGTGGGACCTAAATTATCAAAAGGTACAGATGACCAACTTATACTTATGTTGTTTTACAATGGTATATTCGTCAAAATTCTACATATGACGAACAATAACTTTATTACAGGTTATACTAAAAGTCAAATAATAAATAATCTTTACAAGTTCATGCAAAAAGTAGACAATACCACAAAAACAATTGGGAATAAAGATGTGTTGGATAGTGATATGGTAGAAGAGAAAAGGATAGAGGATAAAGGTTCGTGTAAAAGAAGTAGATAAAAAAGTAGTGATATACAACTTGTTCCAAAAATGAATTGCTAACTATGCTGCAACGTAGGTTCGGAGAGTAAAGAAAGTGACAAACTAAATGCTCATGCATGTCAAACAGAAAGTTCTACTAGCATAGGTCACCAAACAATTGGAAGAAAAGAGAAGGAAAGGTAAGCAATTACATACCTATTTTTAAGAAGTTTTTATGACACCCTACATATATCCCATATCGGCCGTGTACAGAAGAGATTCCTGGTTCATAAGGAATGTTTGGTCTCTAATATTACCAATGCGTTTTGGGCATATTGGATGTGGATAAGAGGAGAACTCCACTGTTAAGCGTGCTCAGGTGGCAACAATCTAGGGATGAGTGACCTCCGTGGGAAGTTTTCACCTGGGCAACCAAAAGCAAATCCGTGAGCTTCTCATGGGCAAAGCAGACAATATTTGTGGGTGTGAGAGGCCGGATGTTACAGAATGATATCAGAGCCACTCTTGTGCCATTCGGGATGGTGGGACAACCCTCACCAAGGATGGTGAGTTCTCGAGCTCATCGAGGATGATGAGTCCAAGCGGGGGGGGGGGGTTGATTCTGACACCTTACATATATCCCATATTAGCCGTGGATAGGAGAGATTCCTGGTTCATAAAGAATATATGGCCTCTAATATTACCAATGCATTTTGGGCGTATTGGCTATGGATGAGAGGAGAACTCTACAATTAAGCACGCTCAAGTGGCAGCAATCTAGGGATGGGTGATCTCTCTGGGAAGTTTTTAGCTGGGCAACCAAAAGCAAATCCGTGAGCTTCTCATGGGCAAAGCGGATAATATTGGTGGTATAAAGGGCCGGGTGTTAGAGTTTTGTAATATATAATACATAATGTAAGTCGTTTAATTGCTTTCAGTGCTGGTTAATAAGTCATGAAACTTGGGTGCACCATCTTACAGCTTGGGATTGACACAGGAGTATACAGAAGGAACTCACATACCCGATAAGATTAGTATACTGTCATACAATATATTTTGCAGCATTTTACATTACATTACATTTTAAATTAAAAATTATATACAAAAGGATATATGTAAATTAATATAAAATCTGATGGGTTAGTTATATTATATTACATATTTATATACATTAGGTTATAAAAATAAAAGAAAATCTATAAAATTATTAATGTACCATTCTTTGCTGACTGTGAATGATGATGGGCTGTTTTATAGTAGATAAGTCATGCAACTTTGGTGCCCTATCTTATAGCTTGCGATTTACACAGGAGGGAGGCCTGAAGAAAGAGGTAAATTTAATATTTACATCTGACTACAATGTATCCCCAGTATATTACCTGACATTACATTAAATCAAACAAAAACAAACGTGCCAAGAAAAGGGGAGGTTTATAAATTTTTGGGTTTTATGTACCATTCTTAATGTTCTGAAATTTATATATTGTCTTTTATAGTTGATAGGTCACGCAGCTTGGATGCATCGTCTTACAGTTGGGTTTGACACAAGAGGAGAAAGTAGTATTAAAGAAAGCAGGTAATATTATAACATTTTACAAACACAGGTTACATATACTTACCTTACATTAGAATGGCCAGGGAAAAGGGAAGGGTAATGTATATGGATGTTACGAGGCTCACCAAAAAAATGATGTGGAGCTTTATTTAAAAATTGTCAAGGGAAATTATGAAACTGAAGCTGATTAAAGAAAATAATATTTATCCTTCAAAATCAATGATTTAAATACACTTACACAACATTAGGAATGTGTCATTTCCATGTATATCGGTCTGTTGGTGATGCATCTTATTCACCTTTGGATATATAATGTGAATATATATATATATATACACATATGTTTTTAATTATTAGATGGGGTTGATAAAAGTAAGATAAGTGATAAGGAAAGGTTGACCCGAATTGAAGGTCCAAGCTATAGCTTGGGATTAATACAGGAAGGGAAGAATACAAATCTTAACATTTTAAAGAACTTTGGTCCAGAAATACTACCATTCGATTTATATGTGCTTTATGGAATATGTAGGAGAGATGAATGAAGAGAATAAAAGGATTAGAAAAAATCCAACAAGAACGAGAAAGGTTTCCTCGTCAGGCAAATCACCATAATTTAAAAGGGAAACAACAATAGATCAATTATTCACCAAGGAAGAAGAGGCGATATGGGAATTAATCTTCAACGCAAATCTAAGGTAAGATAATTGATAAGCAAATAAATAAGAATAGAAAATGCAAATTTTGAAAGTAAACTAAAAAAACCATGTATTATAGGTCTATTAATTTATTTTACATTACAATGATAAACAATAATGCTACATAATAGCAGCGACTAGGTTTTTGACACACAACGTGAGGTAAGGACAGAGATATTAATTTTAAGGACCCTGGAGCCATGTAGGGAGGTTAATGGCAACATCATTGACTGTTGGGCTATGGTGTTGAATAATGAGGAAAAGTTAAGGAGGTCAGGAATCACCGCATAGGCTGTTTGTGTGCCACCAGCCATTCGTAAGTACAGATATAATAAACTTGTCTATAATACTTACGGACATTCATCAATGAGTTGTGATTTGTTTGTCCAGTTCGAGTGGCCATCCATCAATGAGGAAAAATGTTTGAGGACATTTACAAATAACATATTCGAAGCATTAGGAAGGGATGAGAGCTAAAGAGATCTTAAATGGTACGATCTAGTCTTCTTTCCAATATTGGAAAAAAAACACTTTCACCTTGTGGTCTTTTGACATGTAAAACCCGTCAACTTTCTCATTGACAATATGGAGGCTAACGAAACCATTTTGCAATTGGGGGACAACGACGAGTATAAAAAAAGATACATCTTACAAAGTGGTGAGTTGATAGAAACTGATTTGTTTGTTAAACGAGTAAAAAAACATAACAATAGCTAAACTGAAAATTGAGTGCCTAATTGTTAATTTTGCAGAAACATATTTTTTGTCAATACTTGCTTAAATGGAGGGATTGTAAAGCGGGCAGAATTGGATCTACAAACATCAACATACTAGAGTTAGAATGGGCCACTAAACGAAACTACACTGATTGTGGATTATTTACAATGTGACATATGTAGATGTTCATGGGCAACAACTGGGGGACATTTGAGTGCTGGTTCAAGAATAACGAAAGGACGTTGAAGTCTCAAATTAAAATTCTAAGAAAGAAATATCCTGTACGAATTGTACTGTCGGATATAAATGTTCACAAGAAAAAGTATTGGATGAGGCTTACAGTATTAAATCTTAAGTGTCGTTTCAGAAAGATGTGATCGCGGAGGTTACTTAAGGATTTTGGGTTTCAGATGAATGTCAGTCGTTTACTTTGTAAGGTAGTGTTATATGTTGGTTACTGTAGTGTAATTCATATTGCGAATGAGTCATTCAGACTAGTTGTGACATCCGTCACTATCAGGTATGTTAATTGACGCGGAGCTCGTTAACTCTCCTTGTGTAGTATTTATTTTGCGTAATTAATTCGTTTCGTATCTCGAATTTTGTCTTATCTGCCTTGCGCGTTAACCTTAATATTATAATATGATGAATTAGACAAACATTATATAAATAATAATTAACAAAACTAATCATTATTAGTATAATTAGTATTACTATAATTATTATTACTAATAATAACATTATTATTACTATTATCATGATTATTATTATTATTATTATTATTAGAATTAATAAGTTTAGGGTTTAAATTTTAAATAAATCAAACTCAAGGGATTAAATAATTGAAAGTTCGGGGTTCAAATTGTAAATATGAAAACTATAAAAATAAAAACCCAAACCGTCGACCCCCCCTCCCGAAAACCCTAATCGACACACCTCCCTCCCCATCGCCATGAACCTGCCGAACCACCTCGTTTTCTCGCCGTGGTCCACCGTTAGTTGTCATTGTCTCACCGAGTAGTCGTTTCGCAGGTAAACGATCTGCGTGTACTAATTTTCGTTTTGTTTCAGTTATTTTTGTCGGTGCTTGGTTTCGGGTTTGATTCATTCATATGTATATGTGTGTGCTTAGGGTTGTATGTATATATATGTAGTGTGTGTGCGCAAATGTTCCGGTGTGTGTGTGTAGTGTGTGAACCGTGGTGTGTGTGGACCGGGGGTGTGCGATGTGTGTGTGAACCGTGATGTGTGATGTATGTGTGGGTAAGGTGTGTGTGTGCAGCAGTGTGTGTGCGTGTGTGTGCTATAATATGTGTTTATGTTTGTGCTGTAGAGTGTGTGCGTGCGTGTGTGTGCTATAGTGTGTGTTTGTGTATGTGCTACAGTGTGTGTTTGTGTGTGTACTGTAGTGTATGAGTGTGTGTGTAAGGTGTGTGTGTGCTGCAGTGTGTGTGCGTGTGTATATTGTAGTGTGTGTTTTGTGTATGTGTGTTGTGTGTGTTATGCGGGTTGAGTAATGAAGATGGGTGGAAACATGATGTGTGTGGGTAAGTGTGTGTATATAAATATGATTGAGATGTGAGTATGTGTATGTGTGTGACCGTGTGTGTGTTTATAAGTATGTAATTGAGTTGGGTTTAATAAATACATGTATACATATATAATCCATTAGTGTTTAAATAATCGAGTAATCAGAGTATCATTTTCATCTATATATATATATATATATATATATATATATACACACACACACACATTAATATAAACAATGTGTAAACCTGTTGTGTATGTTGCGCGTCAAACCCGAACCAACTTTAGATTGACTGAAAACTTTTAACGTTTAATAGATGCATTACAAGTCCATTTATATATTGTTATACGTGAGTGACTGCTTGAGCTTGTTGCTAGAAGTGTTTTGTTGCATCATTTTCTGTAACATTCAAGGTGAGTTTCGCGGCCCCGTTTTCATTTCAATTATTTATAAAACTTAGGGGGAAAAGTATGCTCACCTTTTTATGCTGTGAACTCATTTACATTTTGGGACTATTGTGTTTACTGTTTGTAAGTTAATATCTAGTGCATGCATGAGTTTTCTGTGTGGTTCATTATTCACAACTATTTAACTCCGGTGTTAGAGCCGGCGGATAGTTATTGATAGTACTATTTGGTTGACACCCCCACCCTTATTTGTTAGTATATTAGTTGGGACTGATAATGGCCACGGACGGGCCCTAGGGTGAATATGTTCCGACAAGATCTGTGTGTACGTCATAGAGTTAGTTGTGAGGCTCATGTTTACATGTGATATTGCTTGCTTATAACCGTATGCACTTATGTCCTACCAAACTAATGCACAACATCAAGTTTTGTTTATTATTTCAAACATGTGAACCCACCAACAATATGTTGACCTTTTGAGCATATCTTTTCAGGAAACGACCATCGAGGATAGCTAGGGATGCTGCCTTAGTGATGACCTTAAGAAATGCATTTTTAAACTTGTTGGGTGTCTTTGACAATTATGTTTTGGTTTATCTTTGTTAATCATGTTTTTGTTTACTTGCTCCTGGGTTGTGGGATTTAAATTTCATTTTAGCTATTTGACTATGTTATATCGTGGAATTGACTAACTGCGACACAAGACTCCGTTTGTGTCAGGTGACGTCATGACATGTTGGTTTTCCTCATTTAATGCATCTCTATTAATGATCAATGTGTTATGACGATCCCGTCCGTTCCATCCTCGTGTTTCCGCTATAAGCGGGGGTGTGACAGATTGGTATCAGAGCCTCTGGTTATAAAGAATTATCTGGATCACACGACCTAGACTATAACCTAGGAACCTTCATGTAGAATGCATACTAGGGTTTTGTGTGCATCTGATATTACATGTATGTTTCTCCTATCTTGTTTATCTATTCGTTTATTATTTGAGCTATTTCACATGAGGAAAAGTACTTATACTTTTTCCTTATAGGATGTCTTCTACTGGTCCTTTCGTTCCTTCTGCATCCTGTGTTGCTTTATCTGACTCAAAGTCAGAACCCGAGGAGGTTCTCTTAGACCATATGCTGCATTCGTCATCGAATACTAAGTCTGACCTCGAGGAGTTTATGACAGAGTTATCTGGTGAGGAAGAGTTGGGTAACCCTGTAGTGCTGGATTGCCTGCTGTTCGAGTTGCATCGGCTGTTTCGGCAGCACCTGAGATTCCTGTTGCATATACTGCTCCTGTCGTTTCTACTGATCCAGTTGTTCCTGAGGTGCCTGCCATACTGGTGATCGCGAGGTACGCCCCCAAGGTGGGACCCTTGGTACCTGGTTACCCTAGAGGGCCGTACCGGGTGAATGGCGTAGGACCGTTGAGGATGATGACGGCCAGGAAGAGGGTGTTTCTGGCCAACCATATTAGGATCCAGCTGCCGACTGATGAGGCCAGTCTGTGGGGTGACTACCCTGACCAGGCCCCGAGTCCCTCTAGTTCCTCCAGCAGTGGTGACTGCCAGGATTGATATTACATGAGCATTGATGAAGAAATGAAGACTTGATGAGATATATTCCTAGTTACTTCGTATTTCGTATTTAGACTTTGTTAGACTATTGGTACTTGCATGTTTTGGGATATTTTTAGTATTTGATCATGTTTGGGATATTATGATTTATGGTAATGAAACCTTATATTATTATTATGAGATTGTCTATGATACTATCTTATGAAGTATATGGCTTGCAATGATGTGTTATTTATGCATGGGTGACTGAATTGCGGTAAACCTTGATATGATTGAAGCTTTACGTGTTATCTGTGATTGATTAGAAAATGCCGCCCAGAAGAGTCACCCGTAGTAACAGTCGTAGTGGTGCTGCCCGGAGAGGTAGAGGTAGAGGAAGAGGTGCTGGTGGTAGGGGTGAAGTACCTGGAGGAGGAAATGAAGGTGGTCAAGCTGGAAACAACCATGGAGCTAGAAATCCTGACATAGCTGCTATGATTGCTTAGCAGTTAGCTGTGCTCATCCCGACCATAGTGGCACAAGTAAGTTATGCCATCGTGAACCACGACAATGGGGGTGGTAACAATGATAATGGAAATAACGGTGAGAATGGTGGTGATGAATAGAATGGTGAGTATGGGTATGAAGGCCAGGATGGCAATAACCATGAAGAAGGAGGTAGACTGGGTAACGGGAATGGTAATGGGAATGCAAATGGCAATGGTGGTGATCCGAGAAACATAAATGGAAACGGACCAAACAATGGTAATGCTAATAGGGTTGGAAATGGGAATGGATATGGTGATGGTAGAAGAAGGAGAGGATGTACTTATAAGGAATTTGTGGCCTGTAAACCTAAGGAATTTGATGGCAAATGTGGAGCAATAGCGTTGACTAGATGGCTTGAAAAGATGGAAGCAGTGATTGACATTAGCGAGTGCCTGGATAGCCAAAAGATCAAGTATGCTACATGTTCAATGCAAGGAAAGGCATTGACTTGGTGGAATACTCAAATTCAAGCAAGTAGTAGGGAGGCATCGATGCAGATGACTTGGGATAATATTAAGGCTTTGATCACCAAGGAGTATTGCCCAAATAATGAAATGCAGAAGTTGGAGCATGAGTTCTGGAATCATGCTATGGTAGGAGCTGGCCACGAGGCGTACACAAATCACTTTCATGAACCGGCAAGGCTTGTTCCGCACTTGGTGACCCCAGACTCGAAAAGAATAGAAAGGTACATCTGGGATTGGCTCCTAAAATCCAAGCAATGGTAACTGCAGCCGCTCCTCCTACAATCCAAAGTGGGATTTTGAAAGTTTGTACTTTAACTGATGAAATTGTAAGGACTGGCGTATTAGGTGAAGGTGGAGAGAAAAGGAGGGATAATAAGGAATCAAGCAGGTAAATAGGGGGAAGGTTTGATAAGAAAGAAAAGGTGACGAGAAGCTTTATGGCGGTGAACCAAGGGAGAAAGGACTACGTTGGGCCACATCCTAAGTGTGGTAAGTTTAATTTACATCATCCGCAAGCGGCGCCGTGTCGGGTGTGCGTGAACTGTAGGCACCCGGGGCATTTTGCGAAGGACTGTAGGGTGGCGCCAAACATGGTTGCACCGATAAACACAGTTAATCCAGCAGGGAACGTCAGGGCTTGTTATGAGTGTGGAAGCCCTGATCACTATCTAAATATGTGCCCTAGACTGAATCGAGCACCGGGTCAACCTGGGAATAATCATAACCAACTGATGGCGATAGCTGGGAATTAGGGTCAAATGAATCAAGGAAATGCTGCACGTGGACGTGCATTTGTGGTTGGAGCCAACGATGCCCGTCAGGAACCAAATGTTGTAATGGGTACGTATCTTCTCAATAACCATTTCGCATCTGTATTATTTGATACCGGGGCAGACAGTAGTTTTGTTTCTTCTGAATATGTGCCTCTGCTTGGTTTGAAATGTAGTTGTTTAGATACTAGTTACTTCATAGAAATGGCTAATGGTAAGTTTGTAGAAGCTAAAGAGTTAATTAGAGGTTGCACGATAACGTTAGAGGATCATGCCTTTGATATAGATTTAATACCTTTTGAATTAGGAATGGATTGGTTATCGGAATGTGGAGCCGAAATCGTTTGCTGAGAATAAGTAGTGCGAATTCCATGCCTAACGGTGATGTGCTCAGGATATAAGGAGAATGACCGGGAAGGAGCCTAAGGTTTATCTCTTGTATGAAGATGCGTCAATGCCTACAAAAGCAATGCTATGCATTCTTAGCGCACTTAATAAAGAAGAAAAAGGAGGAAAGGAAGCTGGAAGATATTCCGGTAGTGCGAGACTTTTCGGAAGTGTTTCCTGACGATCTGTCCGGCTTGCCTCTCCCCTGACAAGTAGAGTTCCGAATCAATTTGATTCCGGGAGCAACACCCCTAGCAAAGACACCTTACCGGCTGGCACCATCAGAAATGCAGGAACTATCGAACCAATTACAAGAGTTATTTGATAAGGGTTTTATCCGAACCAGCCACTCTCCATGGGGAGCACCGACATTATTCGTCAAGAAGAAAGATGGATCGTTCCGAATGTGCATCGATTATCGTGAGTTGGATAAGTTGACCGTGAAAAATCTATATCCCCTTCCTATAATCAATGACTTATTTGATTAGCAACAAGGAGCGTCGTACTTCTCCAAGATTGATCTTCAATCAGGCTATCATCAATTGAGGGTTCATGAGGTTGACATACCAAAAATAGCATTTAGAACTCGATATGGACATTATGAGTTCTTAGTCATGTCATTTGGACTGACCAACGCACCGGCAGTGTTTATGGATCTTATAAACCGGGCGTGTAAGCCATACCTGGATAAGTTTGTAATAGTGTTCATAGATGACATCCTCATTTATTCCCGATCAAAGAAAGATCATGAACGATATTTAAGAGTGATATTAAAATTATTAGGGGAAGAGAAACTGTACGCCAAGTTCTCTAAGTGTGAATTCTGGTTACGAGAAGTGAAATTTCTAGGACATGTGGTGAATGATAAGGGAATTCACGTTGATCCTAGAAAGATCGAAGCAGTAAAGAAATGGGATACACCTAAGACGCCCTCGGCGATTCAGCAATTCTTAAGGTTAGTTGGTTACTACCGGTGATTCATTGCAATTTTCTCCAAAATCGCTCAACCGTTAACAATGTTAACACAGAAGGATAAGAAATTCGATTGGGGTCATAAACAAGAAGAGGCCTTCCAAACGTTGAAGGAAACGTTGTGTAGCATGCCCATATTGGCACTCCCTGGTGGACTTAATGAGTTTGTGGTGTTTTGCGATGCATCACACCAAGGTTTAGGATGTGTACTAATGCAGAAAGATAAGGTAATTGCCTATGCATCATGACAACTTAAAGTCCACTAGAAAAACTATACCACGCATGATTTGGAATTGGGGGTGGTAGTGTTCCCTCTTAAGATTTGGAGGCACTATTTATATGGAACCAAATGTGTTATTTATACCAATCACAAGAGTCTTCAACACATTTTTAATCAAAAGGAATTAAACATGCGTCAGCGACGATGGGTGGAACTTCTTAGTGATTACCATTGTGAGATCCGATACCAACCTGGAAAGGCGAATGCGGTGGTTGATGCTTTGAGTAGAAAGGAAAGCGTTAAACCCTTACGCATACGAGCCTTGGGAATGATCATATAATCGAACCTAAAGGGTCAAATTCAAACGGCATAGACGAAAGCATTAAAAGAGGAGAACATTGTTGGTGAGGAGTTCTATGGTCTAGATAAGCAAATGAATTTCAAGGAGGATGGGGTACACTATTTCATAGATCGCATATGGGTACCCAAGCAGGGAAATGTTCAAATCCTAGTTATGAACGAAGAATACAAATCGAAGTATTCCATTCATCCTGGTGCAGACAAGATGTACCAAGATCTTAAAGAATTGTATTGGTGGCCAGGTATGAAGAAAGGCATTGCGACATATGTAAGCGAATGTTTTACTTGTTCAAAAGTCAAAGCCAAACATCAGAAACCGTCAGGACTATTGCAACAACAGGAAATTCCTGAATGGCAATGGGAAAATATAGCGATGGATTTCATCACTAAGTTGCCTAGAACAAGTAGCGGGCATGATTCAATTTGGGTTATTGTAGATCGAAGAACGAAATCCGCTCACTTCTTACCGATTCGCGATGATTATAAGATGGAAAAGTTAGCGAGATTATATGTAATCGAGATCGTGGCTAGGCATGGAGTGCCTGTGTCAATCATATCAGATCGTGATAGTTGATTTACATCGCGGTTCTGGCAGACTCTATAGAAGGCTATGGGCACTCGATTAGATTTAAATACTGCTTATCATCCACAAACGGATGGTCAAAGTGAACGTACGATACAGACTCTCGAAGACATGCTTAGGGCATGTGTGATCGACTTTGGTGGGAGTTGGGATACTCATTTACCGTTGATTGAATTCTCTTATAACAACAGTTTTCATACAAGCATTGGATGTGCACCATTTAAGGCGTTGTATGGGAGGAAGTGTAGGTCCCCAGTATGTTGGACTGAGGTAGGTGAAAGTCAATTGACAGGTCTAGAGATCATTTAGGAAACGACTGATAAGATATTCCAAATCAAGGATATACTTAAGGCAGCTAGAGACCATCAAAAAAGTTACGCTGATAATCGGCGGAAACCTTAGGAATTCTGTATGGGTGATCGTGTCTTATTGAAAGTTTCTCCCTGGAAGGGAATCGTAAGGTTCGAAAAGAAAGGAAAGTTAGCTCCGAGGTATGTGGGGCCATTTGAGATCACTAAAAGAGTTGGTCCTGTGGCGAATTAGTTAAAGTTATCCTAAGAGCTTAGTGGCGTGCACGATACATTCCATGTATCGAACCTTAAGAAATGTTTAGCTGATGGATCCCTTCACGTGCCGATTGAGGAAATCAAGATTGATGAGAAACTTCACTTTGTGGAAGAACAATAGAAATTATGGATCGAGAAGTCAAGCGATTGAAGCGCAGCAAGATTCCAATTGTCAGAGTAAGATGGAACTCTAGGCGAGGGCCAGAATTTACGTGGGAACGGGAAGACCAGATGAAACTTTAAATATCTGCATCTGTTCGCAGAAAGAGCTTCGTGATTTAACTACAGCTGAATTTCGAGACGAAATTATCTCAACTAGGGGATAATGTGACATCCGTCACTATCAGGTCCGTTAATTTATGCGAATCTCGTTAACTCTCCTTGTGTAGTATTTATTTTGCGTAATAAATTAATCTTGTATCCCGAATTTTGTCTTATCTGCCTTGGGCGTTAACCCTAATATTATAAAATGAAGTAGACAAACATTATATAAATAAAATTAACAAAATTAATCATTATTAGTATAATTAGTATTACTATAATATATTATTATTACTAATAATAACATTATTATTATTATTATTATTATTATTATTATTATTATTATTATTATTATTATATATCATAATAATAATAATAATAATAATAATAATAATAATTATTATTATTATTATTATTATTATTTATTATATTATTATAATAAGAAGTTTAGGGTTTAAATTGTAAATAAAGCAAACTCAAGGGATTAATTAATTGAAAGTTCGAGATTCAAATTGTAAATACGAAAACTATAAAAATCAAAATCCAAACCATCGACCCCCCACCCGAAAACCCTAATCAACACACCTCCCTCCCCGTCGCCATGAAGCTGCTGAACCAGCCTCGTTTTCTCTCCGTGGGCCGCCGTTGGTTGTCGTTGTCTCACCGAGTAGTCGTTTCGCAGGTAAATGATCTACGTGAACTAATTTTCTTTTTGTTTCGGTTATTTCTATCGGTGCTTGGTTTCGGGTTCGATTCATTCATATGTATATGTGTGTGTGTGCTTATGGTTGTATGTATGTGTATGCGGTGTGTGTGCGCGTGTGTTCCAATGTATGTGTGTGTAGAGTGTGTGAGCCGTGGTGTGTGTGTGTGGACCGGAGGTGTGCGATGTGTGTGTGAATCATGATGTGTGGTGTATGTATGCATAAGGTGTGAGTGTGTGTATAAGGTGTGTGTGTGCGCTGCAGTGTGTGTGCGTGTGTGTGCTATAGTGTGTGTTGTTATGTTTGTACTACAGTGTGTGTTTATGTTTGTACTGCAGTGTGTGTCGTGCATACATGTGCTATAGTGTGTGTTTGTGTGTGAGCTGCAATGTGTGTATGTGTGTGTACTGCAGTGTGTGAGTGTGTGCGTAAGGTATGTGTGTGCGTGTATGCGTGTGTATGTTGTAGTGTGTGTTTTGTGTGTGTGTGTGTTGTGTGTGTTGTGCGGGTTGAGTAATGAAGATGGGTGGAAATATGATATGTGTGGGTAAGTGTGTGTATATAAATATGATTGAGATGTGAGTGTGTATGTGTGTGACGTGTGTGTGTTTATGAGTATGTAATTGAGTTGGGTTTAATAAATACATGTATACATATATAATCCATTAGTGTTTAAATAATCGAGTAATCAAAGTATCATTTCATCTATATATATATATATATATATATATATATATTATAATATATATATATATATATATATTAATATAAAACAATGTATTAACCTTTTGTGTATGTCGCGCATCAAACCCTAACCAACTTGAGATGACCAAACACATTTAACGTTTAACAGATGCATTAGAAGTCCATTATATATTGTTATAGGCGCGTGATTGCTTGAGCATGTTTCTAGAAGTCTTTTTTTCATCATTTTCCGTAACATTCAAGGTGACTTTCACGGCCCGTTTTCATTTCAACTATTTTTAAAATTTAGGGGGAAAAAGATGCTCACCTTTTCATGCTATGAACTCATTTATATTTTGAGACTATTATGTTTACTGTTTGTAAGTTAATATCTAGTACATGCATGAGTTTTCTATGTGGTTCTTTATTCACAACTATTTAACTCCGTTGTTGGAGCCGACAAACAGGTATCGATAGTACTATTAGGTTGACACCCCCACCCTTGTTTGTTAGTATACTAGTTGGGACTGACAGTGGCCACGAACGGGCCCTAGGGTGAATATGTTCCGACAAGATCTGTGTGTACGTCATAGGGTTAGTTGTGAGGCTCATGTTTACATGTGATATTGCTTGCTTATAATTGTATGCACTTATGTCCTACCAAACTAATACACAGCATCAAGTTTTGTTTATTATTTCAAACCTGCGAACTCACTAACAATATGTTGACCTTTTGAGCATATCTTTTCAGGAAACGATCATCGAGGATAGCTAGGGATGCTGCCTTAGTGATGACCTTAAGAATGCAATTTTAAACTTGTTGGGTGTCTATGACATTTATGTTTTGGTTTATCTTTGTTAATCATGTTTTCGTTTACTTTCTCCCAGGTTGTGGGATAAAATTTTCATTTTAGTTATTTGACTATGTTATGTCATGGAATTGACTAACTGCGACACAAGTCTCCGTTTGTGTCGGGTGACGTCATGACACGTTGATTTTCCTCATTTAATGCATCTCTATTAATGATCAAAGTGTTATGACGATCCCGTCCGTTACATCATCATGTTTCCGCTATAAGCGGGGGTGTGACACTAGTAAACAATGCCTGTAATCTAGTAACTATATTTTGGGATGTTTAATATTAATGATATTTAAATTACCTAAGAATGGTATTATAGTGTACACAACCAAATGCTGCATTGTAAACTTAAGTTTAGTGATGCGGTAAATTAGTACGAAAATGGTGGCATTAGTTGATCACGAATGAGATATTATATTCCCTTTATTAGTTACTTTTTCATCTTACAGTAACATATAGTGATCATGAAAATCATCTTCGCTGTAAGATTATAAGTAAATCATATAAACATGATTCATTTTAGTGTAACGTGATGAAAAAAAGATGGATTAGATGATAAAGCATATTGTAACACGGTAGAGAACAAAGTTAGCTACACTATAGTAAATAGGCAAATTTGTTGAAACTGTAGCTTTCAGACTAGTGTAATTAGATGTAAAGTGTTACTTACTGTACATACTAGTGTAACTAAATGTAAAAGTGTTACTTACTGTAGTGTAATTCCAATTGAAACTTTAGCTTTCAGACAAGTATACAAATTTCAGAAATTCCCTTACTATATTTTGGGTTATTTTTAATATAATAGGTATTTAAATTACCTAAAATGGTCTCAAAGTATACCATGTCCACGTTGTAACCTTTGTAATTACCTAAAGTTTGACGTGTATGATGTAAAGAGTATTCATGAAAGAGTAACTCCATCTCATACAAAGTAAATCTAGTATTAGTTACCTAACAATGGTATTAGAGTATAAACATCTAATACCTAACAAAAATGGTATTAGAGAGTATAAATATAGTATATAACCTTGTCAAGTATGTTGTAGTAATTAATAAGAAATGCTAGTATTAGTTTATCATGATTGACAAATTATATTTACCTTTTCAGTAACATTTTCATCTTAAGTGTAAGATGGATGATAAAGCATATTGTAACGTGTTACAAAAGTAGTAGATTCATGTTAATGTAACATGATGAAAAACAAAAATAAATTGCATGTTAAAGCATATTAGGACTTAGGGGGTTACAGTTTAAAAATAAGTTACTTTAGTGTAATTCAAAAAAAAAAGTTTGGAGATATGCTAATTTGTTGACACAATTTTAATTAGAAATCGACAAAATTAGGACTTAGAGGGTTATAATTTAAAATTAGTTGATGATTTTGGGTTCCAGACCAATGTCACTTACTAGCAGTTTAACTAAATGTAAAGTGTTGCTTACTGTAGTGTAATTTAAATTGCAACTACAACTTTCAGACAAGTATAGAACTTGACTAATGTTCTTACTATATCTTGGGATTTATTAAAAAAAGGTATTTAAAATACGTAAAAATGGTCTTATAGTAAACACATCCAATACATGTAACCTTATGAGTAAAACATCAAAATATGGTTCATGTTGATGAAACATATACTAAAAAAAAAAGCCATATAAATCATAAAGCATATTATAACACGTTTCAAAATAAGACAGGTAAAATAGATAGATAATAACATAGTAATGCACCATATATATATCACACCCTCAAAATCCACTGGCGGGGTTCTACCGCGAGGGGCATGACAAACTAGGAACTCAGACACAGTCATATCAAACAACACTATATGCATTTTCAAAATAAGCATTTGACCGTAAATCAGAGTAAAAGACAGTTTTCAATGTAATCAATGCGAAAGCGTAAACGTTTTTTTAAATCATGAGTAATAAATGTGCAAAACTAGGCGCCCAATGAAAGTAGTAAATGTAAATGAACTTGTTTTCAAATGATAAAGATGATGCATGAGTCTCAGATATGCAACCCTAGCCTTAAGCGTGCCAGCGACCTGAGAAGACATGCTAAAGTGTGTCAACACAAGGTTGGTGAGCTCATAGGTTTGAATCGCTAAATACGTTTGAGCATTTCCTTGGTAAAAGTAAACAAAGGTATACCATAGGTAGCTAGCCTATATATCGAGTTACTTAGCGTTTCGAACCGAAGCTGACTGTTTGTGACTTGTTTTGCCTTCCACCAGTCTTATCACAGAACAATGGCAAGTGTCTAGGTCAATTAAACACCCGATTGACCTCCAGTCGATTTAGTGCGACTAACGCGGGTGGTGTTTGTCAAACCCGGTAGTACTAACCAAATTACCTCGCTATTCCGTTATTAACGGTTCGAGTGTGTAAGGACTTGCGTGATAATGTTTGCACTTTAGTAACAAGCTATATACCAATAATACCAAAACTAGATAAAAATAGTTTGCATGCTTTTCCTGAAAAAAGGAAAGTAAGTAAAAGTGGGGCCGTGAAGACTCACCTTAGATGCGCAGGAAAAAACCTGAAGTGTATAAGTTGAAATCTAATCGTTACTAAACAAATGTATGTCCATGAGTGCTTGTACATAATAGTCATGATGAACCCCGTTGTATCCAAACAACGTAAACTGTTAGTGTGTTCGAGAAATGTTTGAAAGTTTGACAAAGTTGTCTTTTTGACCAAAGTTGACTTTTGTTGACAAGTTGACCCGACTGACCTGATGTCCTGTTGGTGACTCAAATAAGTAAAAAAAATGTTTAGTCATGCTCAAATAGCTCAAATAATGATTCATTAAAGTTTCATTTTGGAAATCTATTTTTGAAAA
>CM046424.1:48830952-48887936 GCA_025506505.1 Flaveria sonorensis | reverse complement strand
CAACCGGTGTTGGTTGGTGTGACGGATCAATTTTTAATAGAGATATACAATTGCTTACTAAAACAAGTCTAAAATTCCAGTTTTTGTGTTTGATACAGAAAAGTGGAGTCAAAATAAGTGATGTGACATACAAGAATCTTTACGGAACATCATCTACCAACATTGCTATAACATTAAACTGTAGCAGATTCGTACCCTGCTCTGGGATTTCAATGGAAAATATAAACTTGAAATCAATTAAACCTGGGAAATCTTTGTCAGCAAGCTGCATGAACGTCCAAGGAACAGAAGTTGGAGTGAATCCAGGGTCCTGTCTCAGGAACTAGATCTTATCCAATTAGATTATTGTATGTTTGAATCTATAAAAACTTGGTTGTCGATTGGTGCTAACTAATTACTTGCGAGTTTTCAGTTGAGTTGCATTCTTGAATATGCTTTCAGTAATAGTTAAATTTGCATCACTTCTATCAAACTAACTGGCTGCATATACTAACAAAGAAATGAATAAAGAAAATCTTTATATATTAGTAAAATGGAACTTTGACTTTTGGGTCAAACGTTGAAAATATCACAATTTAGAAGACTTTTGCTCCCAAATGTTTTAACCATATTTGGAAGACTTTTGCTCCCATCTCCCAAATGTTTTAAATTTGCATTATTTAGTTTAGTAAAACTTCAAGAGCAAAACCACATCCATAGATCATTTCCTACGTCCATAAGTTTTAAAACGGTAGATTATCTGATTCTAATTGTTAAGTATCATAGATATAATAAATTTAAGTTGTATCCGATATCCATTAGTTTTTGGATATCACGCGAGGTTTTTGGATATCACGCGACCAGGAAATCTATTACGTTGAATACAATCCAATTTTTTCAGGAATTTATATTGATATGTTGAAAAAAATCTAACAAAATTGTATGTTTAGATTTATATTAGAAAATTACAAGGTATTGGAGAAAATTAAATTAGTATTTAAAATGTAACTTGAAAGAAGAAGATAAAATAAATGTTTATTGGATTTTAATTATCTTAACTTTCATTTATTGGTCAGCATTAATCGCAACTCAGTATATTTTCTAAACACTTTCAACTTTAAGTTTATGTTCCTCCAACGATTTCTTACTAACTGGGAGTTAACACGTAATTTTTTTTAAGAAATATGAATTGCTTATGTGGCCAAAACACTAAACCAAAAGTTAAAATCTACCGTCAAATCTGTCAATTTAAAACTTCTGCACCCTGAAAGCCGTCAATCTCCACCTCTTGCTCTGAACCACCTGACTCATTGAAGGTAGATTTCAGGTGACAATGAAGGCTAGATACCAAAATGCACCTGATGGAGCTAGCGGCGTCGGAGTTGAAAAATGGCTCAAAGTTGGCCTCGGTTCATCAAAAAAACTAACGGGGTTAATTAACTCTCAATTAGTAATGATCGTTAAAAAAATAAGTTTAAAGTTAGGAGTGTCTGTAAATATTTCTTGAGTTGGGATTAATCTTAGACAATAAATGAAAGTTGAAATTATTAACATCCAATAACCTAAAAAGAAATATAAAACATTTCAATTTTGTGTAATATGTGAGAAGAAAACCCACGAGTAAAGGTATTTTAAAAATGCGTATTGATTTTAAGATTATTGTAAAAGCCACAATTATTAAAAAGAAAAACAATTAATGAGTAGGTGGATATTGATAGAGAGTAGAGACAGGAAATTACTTGTGACTTCACGCCCATAGAAGTTCAACGTTAATTTGTCAAGTAATTCATCATCTCCACCAAACTTTCTAGCAAATGGTGCATGTCTTTCTACCATTCTTTCAAGGTCATCAACATTGAGAATAAGAGGGTGTTTCTTATAAGTCTATGTTTTAAAAGACCTTATAATTGAGTTTTCACATCAAAAGATATAATTCTTAAACTTTAGAAAATCATTCATTCATCGTAGCAGAAATATAAACATCATTACATAATCCATTATCATAAACGTTACAAAAGTAACTTTAACTAAACATATCAATAAGCTAGAATGTCAGTCTTAAATATAGTCGGGTAGCTTTACTATTCATGCCAAGTTGTCATTTTTATTCATTATTTATCTGTCAGACTAACATGCATATAAAAGCATTGCTTATTAAGTTCTAGTTTTAAATTTAGCAAAATACTCTTACCATATCAGTTTCAATCACATTTTATCGTTAAACATAAGTACACATACCCGTTTCTAATCTTTATTTGTTACTCTAGCATTAGCTATCTCTTTAGCTTTAGCTGTTAATTTAGTTTTATTTGTCTTTCATTGATAATAATTTAACAAGTACTTTACTTTAACTTTATCTTTGGGCTTGTACAAGTATGTACAAGGGTCCTTTAGCTGGTAAGCTAGAAGTAAAGCTTATATCGAATGAGCATGCACACAAGGTATGGCTTCTATCAGGATGAGTATGTACAAAGCAAAGCTTCTATCAGTGTACATAAAGCACAACTTCTATCAAGTAAGAATGCATAAAGCATATAGAATGAAAAAGATGCAAACTTCTTTAGTAGTGCTTACAAAACTTTAGCTTTTAAATGTGGACTTATGTATTTAAGGCCCACCCTTATTGTTTTTTAGCTTTTATTGTTATTAGTTGTCTGGTTCTTTATTTTTTAGGGGAGGAAGGTATAGTTACAAGGACCTTTTATTGAAATCAACTAAGCATGAAGGCATGAGGAGAAATAACACTATTTATGGAGGAGTAATTCCCACTTGCTTGATACTTACTCTAAAATCCGTCTAAGTATGGTAGTTAAGGAGAGGCAATTCCCTTACGGAGGTTCAACTTGGTTGCGGGGGTTTAGTTTTCATATTTGTCTAGGCATACAGACACTCTACTTGTGAAGGTTAGTGACCCATTTACGAGGACTTGTGATTCCTCTTTTCTTTCTAGGTATAGAAACTTACCAGTCATTGGTCTTATGCTACTATATCAGAGAAGAAACACTTAACGATCAAACAATGTATACAAGCAATATAAACACTTACACTTTACATCTTTAGTTAATCATTGAGACTCTTCTAAATGATATGAAAAAAGTGTTGAGGTGTCTATATGTCTATGGAAAATTAGGTAGATATTGTTTAAATTAGATAGATATTGTTTGACCAATCACAACTGCCAATCACAACTGGCTAACTCAGCCAATTTTCAACTACATATAAACAAATAAATATATCTAGTAACATCTCATTTATAGCAAAATATCTATTCATATATATGAGAAGCATGAGATGATAACAATTCTTTCTCCTATTCGAAGAAAAAAAATGCTCCAACTCAATCCTCGACTCGAATTTTTCTACCAAACATATGATAATTATTTAAGCTATGCATCAAAATGTTTGTTTTTTTATATGATAAAAGGATAATGATTAATATAACTACAATTTTCATCGTCGCTTTCCCAAGAATTACTGTTCATAAATGAACAAAACGTGGATTTTGCCCCATAGGTGTTCTCATGTGGACATGCTTTTATTCATGTTCAAAGTTTTGAACTTTTAATTTTCATATTAGTTTGTTTTTATAATTAAATTTATATATTTTATTTTTTTCTCATATTTTTTGAAATATAATATTTTTTTAAAATTTAGATATACCGCGAAGTGCTTAATTATATTTACATTTTGTTTAAGTTTCATATGAAACCGACCTGGTTCAAATATAATATATATTTTACAGTAAAATGTCATTTTCGTTCCCTGACGTTTTGTTGAATTTGTCATTTCAATCCAGAATTTTTTTTTTGTCATTTCAGTCATTGTAATTTACTAAATGTTGCTATTTTCATCCACTCCATTAACTCCGTTAAGATCACAGTTAAATATGAAGGTATTTTAGTCTTTTTTAACACCCTAATTTTCCAATTAAAATAAATTAATCAATTAATATTCAATTAAAACTAAAAAACATGAAGTGACTAGTGAGACCGGACGCTTCGATTTAAAAGGTTCGATTAACTCTAACTCATGTTGGTCGATTAAGGTCTGCTGTGAGATTTTAATTAATCTTCACATTTTGTTCTAAAGTGTACATTTATTCGATTGAGGGTTGCTGTAGGATTGAGGTCTGCTGTTGTCACGCTTTGTTTGATTGAAGTATGTTGTTGTCACGTTCGTATTGCCACGTTTGTTTGGACGTGACAACAACAGACCTCAATCAACAAAATGTGACAACAGTAGATCTCAATCAAACCACGGTGCACGTTCGAACAAAACGCGCAGCTCAATTGAAATCCTAAAGCAGAACTCAATCGAACAAAATGACTTAGAGTTAATCGAAACTTTTAAATCGAAGCGTCCGGTTTCACTAGCCGCTTCATATGTTTTTTAGTTTTGATTGAATATCAATTGGTTACTTTGTTATAATTGGATAATTAGGGTGTTGAAAAGACTAAAATACCCTCATATTTAACAGAGAACTTAATGAAGTTAGTAGAGTATATGAAAATGATAATATTTGGTAAACTACAGTGACTGAAATGACAAAAAAGAGTTTTTGAATTGAAATGACAAATTCAACAAAACGTCAGGGACGAAAATAACATTTTACTTTATATTTTATTTTTTTTCACAATGACGTACTGTCTCATAAATCCTAAATATACCGTTGCGATGTGATTATTTCTACACACGTTTCGATTTAAATTCTCCTCCAAACCAAGCTTGCACAATATATGGACAAAACCAATGTGACAAATATAATATCTTTTTATTTTAATTTTCACGACAACTTGATACATTTTAGAATTCTATATATAATATTACGACACACTTCTTTCTACCTATGTCTATATTAATTTTACTTAAAATCATGACTTAGAAAAACGAAATAGACCAAGTTACTTTACATAGCAAAACTAGGGGTGTCGAGCCGAGTCGAAGACTTACATTTGTAGTTATAAAATGCTAACATGCCACGCGTCCAAGACTTGTACAAATCCTCCCGGTCGCCCACCGACCCTGGTTGAACCCTTCCACACTTAAAATCTTATTATAACCATTTCTTCCGATCCAACCCCAACCCCAACCCCCCTATATTCACCCAGATCTCCAATCCCACCTCACTCTTTCTTCATTCACTCACAGCAATGGGCACAGGGGGAGGATCTTTATCCGAAGGCCTACTCAAGAAGATCATCCTCTCCTACACCTATGTCGCCATCTGGATCTTCCTCAGCTTCACCGTCATCGTCTACAACAAGTACATCCTCGATCGCCACCTGTACAATTGGCCCTACCCCATCTCACTCACCATGATCCACATGGGCTTTTGCTCTTCGCTAGCTTATCTTCTCGTCTCCGTCTTCAAAGTCGTCGAGCCTGTGCAGATGACTCGCGACATTTACCTCAAATCCGTTGTTCCCATCGGTCTGCTTTACTCCCTCAGCCTATGGCTTTCGAATTCGGCTTACATTTATCTATCTGTCTCCTTTATTCAAATGCTCAAGGCGTTGATGCCTGTTGCTGTTTACTCGATCGGTGTTTTGTTCAAGAAAGAGGGGTTTAAAGGGGATACGATGACGAACATGCTGTCGATTTCGTTTGGTGTGGCGATTGCGGCTTATGGGGAGGCGAAATTCAACACTTGGGGTGTGATGTTGCAGCTTGGGGCTGTGTGTTTTGAAGCCGCTCGTCTGGTTTTGATTCAGATCTTGTTGACGTCTAAAGGGATCACTTTTAACCCCATTACATCGCTGTATTATGTTGCCCCTTGTTGTTTTGCGTTCCTGTCGATCCCATGGGTGTTGGTTGAGATTCCCAAGTTGAGGGATACTTCAAGTTTCCATTTTGATTACTTCATATTCGGGTCGAATTCGTTGTGTGCGTTTGCGTTGAATCTTGCGGTGTTCTTGCTTGTTGGGAAGACTTCAGCGTTGACCATGAATGTTGCAGGGGTGGTTAAGGATTGGTTGCTGATCGCGTTTTCTTGGTCTGTGATTAAGGATACAGTGACCCCGATTAACCTCCTTGGATACGCGATCGCGTTCTTGGGTGTGGCGTATTATAATCACGCCAAATTGCAGGCGCTTAAGGCGAAAGAAGCCGAAAAGAAAGCGGCCCAGGTGGATGATGAGGCTGGGAAGTTGTTAGAGGAGAGGAGTGTGGAGAAATCAGCAAGAAAGAACGAATCCGACGATTGATGAATGCGGTTTCTTGCTGGTTTTAGCTTGATTTGATTAATGGAGATGAGGATGAAGAGGAGAAGGGAAATTGTATGGGGGTTGGAAGCCCTGCAGTCTGTTTTAGCTTTTATGTAATCACATAGTGAAGGTATATTTTGGCCCACAGGTGCCTGATGTATTCTATCTTTAGTCATTTTACATTTGATCTTTTGTTACTTGATGTTATTTGGATATTGAGGCTGTTGAATTCATTTCTGAAATCCTCCATTTGGGGATGAATTTGGGTGATCTCAAATTAATTTGGTAGCAAGTATGTTTCTTTAGTTTGGAAACGCGCTGGGTTCAAGGGATGATGGGTCGAACGCCAAACTTGGAGATCATGTCCATATACTGCTACTTATGTATATGCAGTCTGGTAGAGACACTAGCAGTCTAACTTGGATTGTTAAATTGCGGAGTTTTCAATTGTGCTTTCATATTACTACTAAAAGTAACAAATAAACACAAATAACTACACATCTTGTTGCCCATTCCTTTCTAACTTTATGGTTTGAGATAGAATACCTGATCATTAAAAGTTTTTAACATGAAACACTTTTTAATATAACTTGTAAAATAGAGGGTTTAACCCGTGAATCTGTTAGGTTGACGGATGACCGACATGACATGTTAGGCTGACCAAACAACACGTTTAGCTATATGCGTTTAATGTCGTGTTCCAAACTCACAAATCAAGTATTAAACACATGCTCCAAACTCACAAATTATGTATTAGGTTTGTGTGATGCCTGAATTCTCACATGTGGATATTGATATCTGTGAGCTAATTATACGATAGCAAATTCTTGACAAGACGTTTGGAATTGAAGTGAGTGACGTACTTTAATAACATGCTATACACATTGATAGGATGAAAGAATGATAATTTAGGAAGAAGTCTAAACGCTTATGAGTAGTTAACTCATTATTTATTTATTTATTTTGAACCGTAAATATACGATCCCGCTTCAGATGATATATGTTATCTAGTTATTAACTGAACTTCACATGATTTACTTACCAAAGGCTTTACGGATTCTATAGATCCCTTGTTGATTGATATCGAATCTCATGCCTTCTATTATCATAAATCATATATATAAGTTACAAGATAACCTAATCAATATACATAAGTAAGGATTATATATTTGAATACAGCATAACTTTCATTAAACTATCATTAATTATCTATATCAAACAAACTGGCTAGGTATATCTCGGCTAATATGTCTTACCATGTGCACAGTTGGTTTCCGTATCCTCAAGGAAGGAACAAAGGATTATTTCTAGAGCTAGAAAGAAACTTATATCAATGATGCACACATCTTTTTAATACGCAAGAAACCCTACAAAACCAGTCATGCAAGGTTTAATTCGAGACAATTGATTCCTGCACTAATCGACCCTTGGTTCCTTAATATAATAACCAACATATATTTTTGTTTAAGTTATCAATCATCGAGGGATTACCGATGAATGGTTCCACGAAAAACGTTTTGTTTGGATTTTTATAAGTTTAATCATTCATCCACTGATAATTACGAACATATATTGGCCCCAGTGATATAAAGTCAGTGATACTCACTTTTCTAGTAATTCCCGTAAAACAAAGCATTATGAATGATCGGGTCATGAGTCTTCAATATGTTCAGCGGACTAGAAAGGAAGTTGGGCAAGGGTTGGGACTGGGATTTAGTTTTACTTTTCTAACGGAAAAAATAGGAAAATTATAGAAAGGTCGGTGGTGGCCACTTTTTTTTTTTTTTTTTTTTTTTTAATTAAGCACATATTATTCAAAACAAAAGTTTTTACATATACATAGGGGTTTATCTTTCAAAAACCCACTTTCATGCTCTTTGGACACGTAATATATCTGTTATTTTTATGTTTCACCCCACGCATGACGCACTCACGTCTCCACACCTTACACGCACATTATATTTTATTTATAATATTTCATAACTAGATAAGGACATCCACATTTAAATTCTGGTGGCATGATTCTTTTAGTTCATTTTCGTGTTCTGTAATTCTTATTTTTACCACCAACTTTTTACTGATATCTGAATACATCGACATAACAGTCTTTTAATTCACGCCTCAATATTTAAAACAAAGTCGTTGCGACGATCATGTATTATTTATGTATTTAACCATGTCCTCATTTCACGTTTCTTAGTTGTCAACATTGTTGCACTAAAATGCAAATTGACGAAGTTAATGTGTTTCTCTTTACGTACTTAATTACGTCAATGTCAACATTGCAACGTGCAAGCAGAAAATAAATTTTATCAGTTTCGTTCTTGACAGTTGGATGACTCGATCTCTAACGTTCCGCTACGCGCGCGGGGTTGTAAAACTAGTTAATAAAAATAGTAAAGTGGTCCTTTATATCAACTTAACAAAATACTATTATTTTGTTGGTTTTGCCCATGTTGACTACAAACAAAACACTTCCTGGGCTCAGAGTCTCAGACTATTTGTGTACCTCTACGTAGAGTTGCACAAAACGGATTTGGGCCGGACCCGGGCCCGGGTATAAAACCGGGTTTGGGCCCAACCGGGTTTTTTGTACCCGGGTATTGGTGAACCCGGGTACGAACCCGGGTCGGGTTCAGCGAGATACAAACCCTACCCGGTAAACCCGGGTAGGGTCGGGTCGGGTTCGGGTCGGGTATGAAACCCGGGTTCAACCGGGTTTTTGCCTTTTTTTTTTCCTTTTTTTCTTTTCTTATGTGTGTGTCGAACACCGGGTCGTATGTTTTTTTTTCTTATATTTTCTTTCCTTTTTTTTCTTTTTATTTTTTTTCCTAACCGGGTTCACTTGAATGACAAAAATTTAAACAACTTAATATATAAATATATACAAATCTTGAGCAGAAAATGTTACACTTATAATATACAAATATTAAATACTTTTTATATAAACATTTGAATGACAAATAAATTTAAAAAGAACATGAAAGACATATAATATTAAAACAACTTAAAAATAACAATATCGTCTAATTTTATCTACTACGAGATGCTTGATCAAATGCTAATTCTTCATCGGATATGCCAGAAGATACTCCGTCTTCTACCTCTTCATCATGTACTTTAGCTTCGAGTGTAATCTCGTCTTCGAGGCTTGTTTGGTCTTGTATACGATCCGTTGCGTCTAAGTGATCCTTTAAACAAATGCACATCTCCACTGCTTCCGGAGTTAGTCTTGTTCTTCGTAATGATATTACCCTGCCACTAAGAGAAAAAGCAGATTCCGAAGCTACCGTAGAAGCTTGGACGCTTAGTAAATCACGGGCCATAGCAGAAAGAATCGGAAATTGAGATTCTTTTCCTTTCCACCAAGCCAAAATATCGAATGCACGATAATCTTCGGTAGTCATAGTGGAAATAAAATCCGTTCCACTATATCTACCGAGCTCACTTGTTGGGGTGTTACCTCTTTGACGTTTAGCCGTCACATCCCGAATAACATTCAACATAGTCAAAACAGGGTCTTTAAACGAGGTACTAGCACTTGAGGTTGATCCGCTTGGCATGGTTATGTTTACGTTAGGCCAATATCTATTTAAATAAAAATTATAAATTATTTTCAAACTATGATTAAAATTTTCTTTTGTCTCGTTTGAAAAATCAGGGTTTTCGTCATGCATATCCAAATTGTCATTTATCTCATCTATCAAACATTCAACCCCCGCAACATTTAGAAACGGATTTAAAGCGGCGGCACACGTAAAAACGGGTGGTAAGTCCTTAAAATATTTTTTAAACTTTTCTTTCATTGGTTCTATCATTTGATTAAACATATTATTTTTATTTTGAAAATTTTTAAAATTCAAAGACATAAAATATAGTTCTTGAAGCACCGAATAACTAGTGGAATAATAAACTCCCGATAATTTTGTTGTTGAGTTTTTAAAAACCTCAAGAAACTCGGATAGATGTTGAAGATTCTCCCAACCCGCATCCGGAAATGGGTCGGCTTTACCATTATCCGAAAGACTATTATGAAAAGCTTTCAAAGTGTCCTTTTGTTTTAAAGCACATTCAAACATGTGACAAGTCGAATTCCACCGAGTAGGTACATCCCAATTAGGACCTAAAAATCTAGAGTGCGTATCCTTACAAAGTTGTTTATAATCTTGATATCTTCTTCTACTTTTTTTAAAAACGTCATGTAACATAAATCGAAAAGATGTAATAAAGTTATTAACATATTGCCCGGATAGTCCGTCTTGCACTACTAAATTAATAATATGTGCAACACAACGAGTATGAAAAAAATCACCGTTTGCAATCGGAAGATATTTTAATTTTAATTTTTCAACCGCGGTTGTGTTGTTAGAGGCGTTATCAAATGCAATTGAAAAAAGTTTATTTTCTAATTTAAAAGTACTTATTACTTATCTAAAAAGTAAAATAAAAATTCTCCGGTGTGTGGATGCGGAAAATGATCAAATGCAATCGTACGTTTCATCAATTGCCATGAATTGGGATCCACCCAATGAGCGGTGACGCAAAGGTACGATTCTGGTAAACCGTGTGGAGCCGACCAAACGTCACTAGTTAAGTTTACACCGGTATTTAAATTTTCAAATAATACAATTAAATCATTTTTTGCTTGTTTCCATAATTTTAAACAATAACGTCTAAGTGTAGTACGACTTACGTGAGTGTAACGAGGTTGAAGCGTCTCTCGAATTAAGTTGGTCAACCGAGGATTGTCGAAGTGACTAAAAGGCAAAGCTTCTTGAATCACGAACTTCGCCATTCGATCTCGAACCGTATTAACATCGTAATTAAAGATTCCACCGTCTCCACCCAATTGTGTTTGTTGCGAATCCGGATTACTTTTCAACGACTTACAAAACTTCTTGCTAATGTGTTTGTTTAAAGTCGTGTTAGAATCTTTAGCAAGCAAAGCTTCACAAAACTTGCAACGAGCCTTTACAGACCCGTCACTCAACTCAACCATATCCCAATTGCACCAAACATCCATGTTACGATTGTGTGCAAGAACACGAACGACGGTTGGAGCGTTGGACGAACCTTGACCAACGGAAGATTGTGAGTGAGCCATATCAAGATTAAAGAGAGTGAAAGTGTAAAACGAGAGAGTGAACGTGTAAAGCGAGAGTAAACGAGAGTATTTTTTGCATTTTTTGCTTATGTTTTTGCGTTTGAGACTTGGGTACTAAACCATATCAACCCACACCTATTTATACTAACTTATAAGCCTAAAAGTGACAAAAAAACGGTCACAAATCGATCCCAACGGCTATATAGCCGTTAAAAAACGGCCACTTTTTAAAAAAAAAAAAAAAAAACGGTCGAAACCGGGTACAACCCTGGTTCAACCGGGTCGGGTCGGGTCGGGTCGCGTTCGGGTCGGGTTCTAAGAAATTCTAGAAAATCATACCCGGTTTCAACCCTAAGGTTTTTTTTCGGGTCCAACCCGGGTATGCATATACCGGGTCGTACCCGTACCCGGTTCCGGGTCGGGTCCGAACCCGGTTTTTATGCCCAAGCCTACCTCTACGGCTCTACCTATAGCTCTTGAGCTACCGGCCCACAAATTATCTCGTCATTGCTCCAAACCATTGACATCTTTTCATGTACAGTGTTTACTTTTAATGTTTGAGAAAGATTGTAATTTTTTGGCATAAAAAATGATTGATATTTAATAGTATTTATACTCTCTTCTTTTAAAACCATTACTAACTCTTTAAAAGTTATATTTAATAATTAGATTAATTTTAAATTATTTTGATCCTGTAATTAAATATATATATATAGTATTGAATCGGATTGGATCGGATTATAAATATTCATAATATCTCTGATTAGTTGTTGATTATTATTTATTTAATACTAACTTTAGTAAACCCGTGTATAATAAGGGTTGATAAAATAAAATATTAAATATAATAAAATTTTATGAATTATAAAATGATAATCTAAAATAAGATATGATTAAAATTAAATATGAGTAATAATTATAAGTAATAAAATAACGATATCAATTTTTAAACTTTTGTTTTTAAACTTTCTTTCCAAAAAAAGTTAAACATTTTTTCCAAAAAAAGTTAAATATTTTTTTTCAAAACAAACTGTATTAAAAATGTTATTTTTAAATTTTTTTATTATAACTTCTAATTTTAATTATTTTTAGTTTATAAAAAAATTTACTTTTTACAAATACTAATGTTAAAATATTTTATATTTTATATTTTAAAAAAAGTTAGATTTTAATTGTATAAAAAATTGTTTTTAGAAATAACATTAATAAAAAACATCTTTTTTAATTTATTAAAAAATTAATATAAAAAAGAATTAAAATTATTTAATATTTTTTAATTTAGGTAATTATTTAAGAGGAGAGAGAGACGGAAAAAATAAACTTAGGGGGCCTAGAAATGTGCCAAGTGTACCCCTAAGTTACTCTTTTAATATTATTTATAGATACTAGATTTAGTAAACCCGTGTATTACACGGGTTGAATAAATAAAATATTAATGTAATAAAAATTAATAATTATAAAATGATATTCAAACATATGATATGACTGAAATTACATATGAGAAATAACTATAAATAATAAAACAGTGATATCAACTTTTTAAAATATTATTTTCAATTTTTTTCTAAAAAAATAAATATTTTGTTCTAAAACAAACCATATAAAAATGTCATTTTTAAAATTTTTATTATTATAACTCCTAAATTTGATTATTTTTGGTTTTTAAAAATTGACTTTTTAAAAATACTAATTTTAAGATATTTCGTATTTTTAAAAAAGTGTTATGCTTTAGAAAAAAACTATTATTTTATAAAAAAAATTATTTAGTTAGAAATAACATTAATGAATAGATTTCTTTCTTAATTTATTACATCTAAAAAAGTATTAAATAATATTATTAATAATTAAGGTAATTATTTAATATAAGAGAGAGGCGGGAAAGTTTTGGTGAGGATAATTGTGGTGCTGACATCTCAAGTTACTGTTATATTAGAGTATAAAGAATAAAGATAGATAAATATTATTTTGTTTGTGTAACGAAATGCTCATTTAGGTTCACTGGTCTAATAATATGAAAACCGGGTTTGAAATCATTCATTAACCGAACTTCATAATAGGTTTACGTTGAACTAAAACTTGCTTAAAGTCGTTCAAATTTAAAGGAACATATTATAGCTAGAGGTGAAAAGATAACCTTTTTGCAAAACCCGAACCAACTGATCGAATCGGAACTGAAGCGGTTCCAAATCGGTACACCTAAACAGGTCCCAAAAGGTGAACAAAAATACTGGTTCGCAAATCGGAACCAACAACAAAACCAAAGCAGCCAAACAGGTACACCGGTTCCTAACAAAACCAGAAAGAAAAAAAAAACCTTGGGCCTTTTTCCTTGCAGGACCTCGCAGAACACCGTAAGCGATGGCCCATCTTGAAAAATTGGTGAAGAAAATCAAGACATGATATATACGATAGAGTATGGAGGATGGATGGCAAATAAGCCCCAGAAAAATTATTACTCAAAATATGAGTCGGCTAATAGGATGGGTATTCAGTGTGAGATACGCTTTAAAAGTTTTCGTTGGTTTGGAAAGAATATAGTATTAGGTGATATCTGTCTGATTATTTATATTCCTTTATGAGCATTGAATCAAATATATTAATATATTTTATAACCTTAAAAAATATAAGAAATAATATGTTGAAGTTGTTAGAAATTAAATATTAAAGTTACAGAGTTTTTTTTAGCCAAGTGTTCATGGATCAATACATGACGTTTTGTAGCTAAGATTCTGTTAAGTAATTTATCGATCTTTGATTTGGAATTAAAAACAAATACATTTAAATCTTATATTTGAAAACTAAAAGCATAATAAAGTTATATGGTGGTTTCAGAATATAATTATTTATTTGAGAAACAAACATGAAACATAAAGAACACTTATGCCAATTTTTATGTGTCAGAAATGGAGTGTTCGTTTTCAACCACGAAAGTAGCCAAAAGATGAAACTCACAAAGTGACAATGACATTCAAGTAACTTGCATTATTCTACAAACACATATCAATTATCACGATCATGATGAAGATGCAACATATGCCCAAAGTTTATCTACAAAAGAATTATTCCTTGTTATTATCAGACTTTACTTTTTAGTTTTAGTTTCTAAAGACGATTATTAGAAGAAAAAGTTCCATGAATATTACATGTGGGTTTCTCGGCCTAAATATAAGAAATTATACACCTGGTTCCTATTTGTACGTACGTACTGGAGTGAAACAAAATTGCTCCATGACGCTCTTAGGGGGAAGGGGGCGCCCAAGCCAGAAACATGTGGCGGGGTCGGCGCCGCGTGGCAACACTGTAGCCGGTCCCCCACACCGCAAAAATTGCACGCCACACGGCGAGCGGACACCATGCAGCACCCTCAATTTTAATTGCACGCCACACGGCGAGCTGACGCCATGCATCACCCCCAATTTTTTGACCGTGGGAGCCGACCGTTACCTCCACCCTACCCCTCAACGGCTATATGCCAAAAATTTAATTTTACACTATAAACACTAACATAAAACTCACAATTTTTACATCATTCTCAAAAAATTCACATTTACTCTTATACACATATACATTCTTCTTTCAAAAATATGGATTCCACATAAAAATCCCCAAAATCCCAAAGCTCAAAACTCCAAAAAAACATAGACCGAAGGTGCGTTTGGGTCAAAGTGAACCTGCAACTTCTACCCAATTGTTCAACCCATCACCACCACATACAACCGATTGGTTTTAAAATCCTTACGAATCCCCCCAACCATCGGTCTACCGCCCAACTATGCTCACGTTTCAAAACCCATCATAATTTTCTTACTATAATAACATCCCAAACCCTTTTCAAAACCCACCTCAATATGTATAAAAAATACAAGACGAAGATAATGAAGAAGGAGACAACGAAACTTCTATGATCTTCAAGTTTACGAAAACGAAGATGAAGATATTTGTGTCGAAAAACACCATCATCGAAATCTCAGTCGAAAAGAAAATCGACAACCCGGGCCAGTAACAAGGCTTGGGATGAAAATGAAGAGCATGTATTGGCAAATGGTTCGATATATGTATCTGAAGACCCTACACCTGAAGATCACCAAAAAAGTGGTTCATTTTGGAAGAAGCTGTTTCGACACTTTACCGCCACCGTTGGTTCGACCAACCGAACCGTTGATCAACTAAACTCAAAGTGGGGGAGAATAAACCACACGATGAGTCATTTTAATGGAATATATATCAAAATGGTAAATTTATTACTTTTACATTTATATATTTACATTTTATTTTTATAATTTTATTTTTTTTGTGTAATTCCTTTTTTGTTTTTAAAAATGTAGAAACATCGTTGGACGAGTGGAAGCAACGATGAGGATATTGCTCTAAAAGCCTTAAGCGAATACTAGAAAGTTTACGAGAAAAAAATGCTTTTTGATCATCAAGTCGTGGAGGGCGGTAAGAAACCACGCTAAATGAGAGCCGCTGGAGGTTATGACTTTAGAGTTTAGCATTCAAAAGACAAAGAGGACTAAAAACTTTGAAATCGGGCCAATACGTAAGCTCTAATGAGCTGGTTTCAAGCCTCCTCTCCGACCTCAATGAGAACGCCACATCGACCGGACTGAGGCGCAAAGGCAAAATGACGGAGGAGTCTTCTTCAAGGAAAGCAACTTTGAATGAGACCATTAGCAAGTATAAAGCAATGTGTGAAAAAGAGATGAAGGAAACAAGAGAACGAGAAGCACTTCGCATGAAAGTAACTATATCTAAATTGGCATTACTCGACTTACAACGAGAGACGTTGTTTCGCGAAACTTAGATCGGGACATGGAGATTTTCCTTAAACCGCATGACGACGTCCCAGAACCAATGTTGAAGAACATCCTTGAATGGAAACGTCAAATTGTCCGATACGTGGTTAGGAGTTTAATTTGTAGATTTTAGTTTTAATATTTTTAGTTTTATGTTTTTTTTAATGTAGTCTTTTATTTAAACTTGTAATTTATTTGTGAACGTCAAATTTTCCCTACAAAACCTTTTTGCAAGCCCGGACAACGAATCTAACCACAATCAAAGGGGTTCCAAACCGGTATATACCCAAACCGGTCCCAAACTATAAAAGAATACATATAGATAGAGGTAAACAAAAAGACTGGTTCGCTAATCGGAATCAACGCAGAACCGATACGGCCAAACAGGTACGGATCCGAACCAGTTTCCACCAATCTAGGTTCCATCATTCCTCAAACCCGTTCCTAACAGAACCAGTTTCTCCCACAAATTGGTTTTGATCATGTTAAGTGTTAACTACAAACAAAAGTGGTTCTTGGGCCCAAACCGTTCTGTGCAGCTCCACTTGTAGCTCTTGAGCGACTGGACCGGCTCAGTCGATATGATTGGTATGCATACATGATACTAGTGTAGTAGTGTAATACATTAATAGATCAATCATCAATGTAGGAACTTAAGTTGGGCCTGTTCTAAATTTCAAAGTGGTGTTACTCGGAGAAAAAAAAATAAAAAACCTTGGGCCTTTTTACTTGCTGGACCTATTAAATACCGTAAACGATGGCCCATCTTCAAGAAATGGTGAAGAAAATCAAGAAATGATATATAGTAACTAGAGATAGGCAAAAAACCCGGGTACGGACCCGACCCGGACCCGGGTACGGGTACGACCCGGTAGACGGTGTATCCGGTTTGGACCCGAAAAAAACCGGAGGGTTGGAACCGGGTATAGTTTTATAGATTCTTTAAGAACCCGACCCGACCCGACCCGATTGTACCCGGGTCCTACCCGGTTTTTACCGTTTTTTTCATTTTTCAAAAAACTAGCCGTTTTTAACGGCTATATAGCCGTTACCTTCGATTTGTGACCCTTTTTTTGGCCATTTTTTCCCTATAAGTTAGTATAACTAGGTGTGGGTTGATATGGTTGAGTACCCAAGTCCCAAACGCAAAAACATACGCAAAAAACGCAAAAAATACTCTCGTTTACTCTCATTTTACACTTTCACTCTCTCGTTTTACACTTTCACTCTCTTCAATCTTGATATGACTCACTCACAATCTTCCGTTGGTTAAGGTTCGTCCAACGCTCCAACCATCGTTCGTGTTCTTGCACACAATCGTAACATGGACGTTTGGTGCAATTGGGATATGGTTGAGTTGAGTGACGGGTCTGTAAAGGCTCGTTGCAAGTTTTGTGGAGCTTTGCTTGCTAAAGATTCTAACACGACTTTAAGCAAACACATTAACAAGAAGTTTTGTAAGTCGTTAAAAAGTAATCCGGACTCGCAACAAGCACAATTAGGTGGAGACGGCGAAATCTTTAATTACATGTTAATACGGTTCGAGATCGAATGGCGAAGTTCGTAATTCAAGAAGCTTTGTCTTTTAGTCACTTCGACAATCCTCGGTTGGCCAACTTAATTCGAGAGACGCTTCAACCTCGTTACACCCACGTAAGTCGTATACACTTAGACATTATTGTTTAAAATTATGAAAACAAGCAAAAAATAATTTAATTGTATTATTTGAAAATTTAAATACCGGGGTAAACTTAACTAGAGACGTTTGGTCGGCTTCACACGGTTTACCCGAATCGTACCTTTACTTCACCGCTCATTGGGTAGATCCCAATTCATGGCAAATGATGAAACGTACGATTGCATTTGATCTTTTTCCGTATCCACACACCGGAGAATTTTTGTTTTACTTTTTGATAATGTAATAACTACTTTAAGTTACAAAATAAATTTTTTTCAATTGTATTTGATAACGTCTCCAACAACACAACCACGGTTGAAAAATTAAAATTAAAATATCTTCCGATTGCAAACGGTGATTTTTTCCATACTCGTTGTGTTGCACATATTATTAATTTAGTAGTGCAAGACGAGCTATCCATGGAATTTGTTGATAACTTTATTAAAGCTTTTCGATTTATGTTAAATGACGTTTTTAAAAAAAGTAGAAAAAGATATCAAGATTATAAACAACTTTGTAAGGATACGAAATCTATATTTTTGCGTCCTAATTGGGATGTACCTACTCGGTGGAATTTGACTTGTCACATGTTTGATTATGCAAAAAGGCACTTTGAAAGCTTTTCATAATAGTCTTTCGGATAATGATGAAGCGGACCCATTTCCGGATGCGGGTTGGAAGAATGTTCAAGGTCTATCCGAGTTTCTTGAGGTGTTTAAAAACTCAATAACAAAATTATCGGGAGTTTATTTGTGCCGCCGCTTTAAATCCGTTTTTAAATGTTGCGGGGGTTGAATGTTTGATAGACGAAATAAATGACAATTTGGATATGCATGACGAAAACCCCCATTTTTCTAACGAGGCAAAAGTAAACTTTAATGAAAGATTGAAAACAATTTATAATTTTTATTTAAATAGATATGGGCCTAACGCAAACATAACTATGCCAACGAATCAACCTCAAGTGCTAGTACCTCAGATAAAGACCCAGTTTTAACTATGTTGAATGTCATTCGGGATGTGACAGCTAAACGACAAAAGGGTAACACCCCAACAAGTGAGCTCGGTAGATATAGTGGAACGGATATTATTTCCACTATGACTACCGAAGATTATCGTGCATTCGATATTTTGGCTTGGTGGAAAGGAAAATAATCTCAATTTCCGATTCTTTCTGCTATGGCCCGTGATTTACTAAGCGTCCAAGCTTCTACGGTAGCTTCGGAATCTGCTTTTTTTCTTAGTGGCAGGGTAATATCATTACGAAGAACAAGACTAACTCCGGAAGCAGTAGAGATGTGCATTTGTTTAAAGGATCACTTAGATGCGATGGATCGTATACAAGACCAAACAAGCCTCGAAGACGAAATTACACTCGAAGCTAAATTACATGATGAAGAGGTAAAAAGAGTATCTTCTGGCATATCCGATTAAGAATTAACATTTGATCAAGCATCTCGTAAAAAATAAACATTAGACGATAACTTAGATATAAGTTTTATGTCTTTTTTTATTGACTCACTTATGTATTTTTAAGTTGTTTTAATATTGTTATAGAAATACATGACGATTAATCTATTGTTTTTTTCAAAAATAATAAATGATGAATGATAATAATAATAACAATAATAATAATAATAATAATAATAATAATAATGATGATGATGATGATGATGATTTATATTAATAATAACACAAAAAAAAACCCGGATTGTATCCGGTTATAGACCCGACCCGGACCCGACCCTACCCTAACCGGGTATATCGGGTAGGGTTTGGGTGAATGTGAACCCGACCCGGGTTCGTACCCGGGTTCACGAATACCCGGGTACAAAAAAACCCGGTTGGACCCAACCCGGGTTGTACCTGGGCCTGGGTACGGCCCAAAACCCGAAACGTGCACCTCTAATATATACTATGGAGTAGAGGTGCGCAAATCGGGTTTTTTTTTGAACCGGGTCGGGTTCAACCCGAACCGGGTTCAGGTCAACGTTTTTGGAACCGGGTTTGAACAAAACCGGGTCAGTTCCCAAACTGGTTTCGAGTCAATAAAACCCAACCCGGTAGGAACCGGTCCGGATAGGTTCCAAACCGGTTCGGGTCCAAAAACCGGTTTCAAAAAACTAGTATTTTTTTTTTAATTTCAATAAATAATATTTAAAGTATACAATTTATTTAAAAGTAGATTAAATAAAACAACTACAACTACATTTTTATTGAATGGTATTTCTTTAAAAAGTATATTAAAGATAAACTTAAAATAAACACTTATATGGATTTTTAAACAAAATAAAAGATACATCTTGCGAATACAAGTTTTTTAAATTTAATCGTCTTCGTCGGTTTGTGTGCCAATGCGTTGAGACAAATCATAAGCGAGTTCTTCGTCGGAGAGCGGTGACGATCGTCCGGTTTGTACTTCTTGTTCGTGTATTTCTTCTTCAATTGGTATTTCTTCTTCAAGGTTTGATTTATTTTGTCTTCGTTCGGCCCATCTAAGTGATCTTTTAAACAAATACACATCTCTACTGCTGTTGGAGTTAGCATTGTTCTTCTTATCGATAAAACCCTGCCACTAACAGAAAATGCAGACTCCGAAGCTACCGTGAAAACTTGGACGGTTAGTAAATCACGGGCCATAGCTGCTAGGATTGGAAATTGTGATTCCTTTCCTTTCCACCATGTCAGAATATCAAATGATAGAAATTCCTCGGGAGTCATAGTAGATAAAAAATCGGTTCCGGTATACCTCCCGAGCTAGCTACTTGAGGTGTTACCCCTTTTCCGTTTACTGTTTTCATTTATCAAAGTATTATATAAATTAAGCATCGGGTTTCTACTTGAGCTCGACGAACTCAATTCCATTATGGTCGATGACCGGTGAATATTTGATGTTATACCATATTTTTCAAGATAAACATTAAATAAAATTTTAAGATAATCATTAAATTGCTTTTTGTATTAGACGTAAAAAATGAATTTTGTTCATGTAAATCTAAATCATAAGTTATCAAAAGTTTCCACCCCCGAAACATTTAAGCACGTGTCTAGTACGGCGGAACACAAAAAACGAGGGGTAGTTTGGAAAAATATTTTTAAATTTTTTCTTTCATAGACGCCACCATTGCTGAAAACATGTCTTTTTTTCTTCAAATTCACTTAATTTATGTGTCATTAAATACACTTGATTAAGTGTTAGACAACTTGTCGAATAATAAACCCCCGACAATTTTATAGTTGCGTTTTTAAAAACCTTTAAAAATTGAGTTATTTCTTGAATACATTCTCAACCCTCTAATGGAAACTAAACAACCAGACCCCGCATCGCAAGACCATCATGAAAAATATGAAGTATTTCTTTTTTTCGCAAAGCACTATTAAACATTTTCTAAGTTGAATTCCATCTAGTCGGGACATCCCAATTTGGTCATAAACAAATGGAATTCGAATCGTGACACATTTTTCTATAATTAACATATCTTTTTCTACTAGTTTTAAAAATGTCACGTAACATATTTTTGAAAGAAGTTTTGAAATCCTCAACTTCACGAACGGCAAGACCATCTTGCACAACTAAATTAATAATATGTGCAACATATCTTGAATGAAAAAATATGCCGTCACAAACCGGTTTATCTTTTAATTTTAATTTATCAACGACGGATGTGTTGTTCGTGGCGTTATCAAATGACATTGAGAAAATTTTGTTTTTTAATTTATATGTTTTGATTACAAAATCTAAAATCTGAAATATATTATCATCGGTATGCGGATATCCAAATAATTCAAACGCAATCGTACGTTTCATCATTTGCCACGAACTTAGATCTATCCAATGGGAGGTGACGCAAAGGTACGATTCCAGTAAACCATGTGGGGCGGACCAAACATCGGTAGTTAAGTTCACACCGGTTTGTAAATTTTCAAATAAAACTTTTAAATCATTTTTTACTTCTTTCCAAAGTTTTAAACAATCACGTCTAAGAGTGGTGCGAGTTACGTGAGTGTAGCGCGATTGAAGAGTTTCTTGAATCAATCTTATTAACCGAGGGTTGTGGAAGTGGTCGAACGGTAATCCTTCTTGAATTACAAACTTTGCCATTCTATCTCGAACCATATCTACGTCGAAGTTCCATATACCACCATCGGTTCCGATTGATGTTTGGCCTTGAGTCGGCGTACTTTTTAAAGCCTTGCACTATTTGATTATATGGTTTTTCAAAGTCGAGTTTGAATCCGACTTGAAAAACGAACCACAAAACTTGCATCGAGCTTTATTTTGACCATTCGACATTTCGCATAAGTCGTAGTTGCACCAAATCTCTTGGTTTCTCGTTGTTGGTAGAATTCTTACAATGGTAGCGGCGCTTAAGGATCCACCGATTGGAACGGATGCTTCAGAAGCCATATTATACAATTCAAGAGAGTAAAAGAGAGTAGAAAGTAGAGCAAGTGAGAGAGCGTTTTTTGCGTTTTTAAGTATGTCTTTGAGCTTTTGAATGTTGTGACTAAACCATTACACCCACTACCTATTTATACTATCATATAAGGGCAAAATGGTCAAAAAAACTTCAAAAAAAGGGTCAAAAAATGCTTCAAACGGCTATATTACTGTTTGAAGAAGTTTTTTTTTTAACGGTAAAAACCGGTTCCAAACCGGTTTTTTTGGACCGGTTCGTAAACCGGGTTGGGTAAAAACCGGTTCCAAACTGGTTTGAGCTATAAATATACAAACCGGTCCCAAACAACCGATTTTTTCCCGGTTGGAACCGGTTTGGCATACCCCGGGTCGAAACCGGTTCGGTTCCGATTCGGGTCGGGGAACCGGTTCGTTTGTGCACCTATGGAGTAAGGAATGTGGATGGCAAATAAGCCCCAGAAAAATTAAATCTCAAAATATGGAATGTGGAGTATGGTATTCAGTGTGAGATACGTTTTAAAAATTTTCGTTCGTTTAGGAGGAATATAATATTAGGTGATATTTGCCTAATTATGTGGGCTCGTTTACGAGCAATGAATCAAATATATTAATATATTGTATAACCTTCAAAATTATAAGATATAATACGTTGAAGTTGTTAGAAATTTAATATTAAAATCACAGAGTTTTCTTTTTTTTTTAAATATAATTGAGCATTTATTATTTCAAGCCGGCTTTTATTAATTTAAAATTGAGTTTTATGTAATGGACATTCTAACGGGTAACTTTTGACTAAATAGACGACGAATGGGTATGCCTTCCACCCCCATTGAACGCACTTGAGGTACAATTTTATAATATAGTATGGAACTCATTACTACAGAAAAAGGTATCTACTTCGGTCAAATCCGTAGCAAATCCGTAGCAATACGAGTGTTTGCTACGAATTTGATTTGTAGATGATACTTTCGTTGCTAATTTGTCTTGCTACGGATTTTTTCTACGGAGGTTTAGCTACAAAAATTAGCGTCGCTAATTTAGCTACGCATTTGGCTACAAATATTTGTTATGGAGATTGCAACGGAGTTTGGTTTGATTTTGGCTCTGAAATGTTTGCTACGGAAATGTTGTTATGGATTTTAGCCACGGTTTTGCTATGGATGATTTATCTAGGATTTCGCTACATGCATTTGCTATGAAATTTAGATATAGATTTGCTACATTTTGGCTATAGAAATTGGCTACAAATTTTGCTAAAAGTTTCGTTATACTTTTGCTACCAATCTTGCTATGGGTTTGCAATTCGTTTGCTACAGATTTTATAAATTATTTCTATGGATTTAACTACGAATTTTGTCTAAATTTTTCAAAAGATTTTCTTTTTATAATGTTAATTCAACCTTTTTCTGTAAATGATATATATCACCACTTTCATAAATATATACAATCGTAGTCAAAGTTTTATCCAAACCAAATAGCATTAATTATCCAATTGCAATTCATTAAATATCAAAAAACATCAAAAAATGTCATAGGTTAATCCAAACTAAATAGTATAAAATATCCAAATCATTCAAAAACATCACATAGAAATAAAAATGGTTACTAGCATAAACTCATTCCTTAACTTGATGGAATGTTTTGTTGTAGGTTTTGTTATAGCATTTGAAGTTCTCATTCATTTAAGCATATAACCTTGCATTTTTCTTTAATTTTCTCAATCATAGCATTCTTCTCTGCTTTATCTCGTTCTAACTCCGCTATTCGTTCTTTCAACCTTTGCACCTATAATAAATAAATTAGCATATCACACTCAAAACTCTTCAATATCAAATACATTAAAAAATCTTATTTTTAACAAATTACAAACAAATAAAGCACAATACAAGACACTACAAACAAGTAAATTGTGTGTTTGTGCAAGAATGACATATCCCGGCCCATTTCTATATTTTCTGTTACACATCTTAACCCATTAAGACCTATTAAAAAACTATTGTTGCCCAAAATAACCCAAGGTGATAGAACTAGCACACACAATGACCCAATGAGTGGGTTTGTTTTGCCAAGTCTACCTATATCCATACAAATAACAGTCAACCCAACTAAAAACAAATGGGTTAGGATTGTAACCTCTAGTTATTACTAATTCATGCAAAAAATCATCTTTCTACACAACAATTCAATATGTGTAAATACAAACCTTGTACTATGATGATTCATTGATATCACAATAAATATACTTTTGTCATTATTAAAAAACATCAAATTTCTATCACTAAAAGAGACCACAAAACTCATCACTTCTCCTTGGTGGATCACTACTAGGCATTGATGGTATACCGGTTAGTACTGCATACGGGTTACTAGTGTTGTCAGTCCCCGTATAATCTACCTTTTTTCTTTCCCCCGCTAGTTTGTGACCTCAATTCCACATCATGTTTGGGGTGTAAGGTATCATCCTCTCCATATCTCTCAACAACACACTCCTTATATTTATTTTATGATAAGAAAAAGTTAGTACATAAGCATTTTATAGTTTACATATATAAATAAGTATAATTGTTTAAAGTTTACAAATGTTAGGAATTAATACAAAATACATACATATACATACGTGAAAATCATATGATCTGTTCATCATTCGGGAACAAAACAATTAAGGATAGTGCATTGGCTTTAGAAGTGTTCTTATTCTAGAAAGGATTTTTTTCAACTAAAAATAACATGTTTTTCTAAATTTTTATACTTTAGTAAAACAAATATATTTACAAAGTAAAGTAGGCTTACTATAGTTTTACCCGCCCTTGAGTCAACCCAATTCATGTTATGCTCGTGAATGTTCTCTTCCACGTCACCGACTTCTCCCAAATCATCGCCTACAAACCCATCATTATCCACCAATCTGTCTAGGGTTCTCGACCTTTTCTTTGCATGTGTTTGCATCCAGAATTCATCAAGCGTAGCACGTCACTTCAATGTTTTATCCTAAAAAAATCATATTCAAATTAGAAAGAAAATATTATTATCGAAGAAACATATATAAAACTTTAACCATACCCAGAAAGATGATTGAGCATATACTATATATGAATTCATCAAGATAAACGGAGAAGTAACAACATATATAACATCATGACGGGGAACTAAGTTACTAATAAAAAAAGACAAATTATCAATGTCTTATATATTTGTTAATTTTTAACCTTACTTTTTTTACCGAAAGGGATACACTTTGAATGAAAAATGAGTCATTTTTAGTGTATATTTACATCATGCAAGAACGTGAAAAGTGAAATAGTATGTATCAAAATATGGCATTCTTACCAAATTTTCCTGACTGTGACAAAGCTTTTAGACCTGAGCGTGTGTCTACCGCCTGTTTCTCTTTTTTTGTTTTCATTGGTTTAAGAAGATTTGGAATTCCATGATTCGGAATTCCATATCTCAACTAGTGCTGCCCAAACCTCTTGACTAATCCAGATTGGCTTAAATGGAAGAATAACACTCAAATCGTTCCCGATTTGTATACCATCTTTGGTCGCAAGGTACTTGGCTTTATTACGAGCCATCTTCAACAAATCAGGAAACTTTTCCTTTATGCATTTTTCCCAGCAAGATCAAACTAAAAGCTTCCACTCATTCTCCTATTGATAGTATTTCTATAAGAAAAAAACTAATTAATTATGTATGTATTCTTTATCAAGTTATCAGCATTGTTATATACAAATGTAAGTAAACACCTCAAAACACTCAAATAAACATTCTCGATGATAGGAAGGAACATCTTTCCATCCAAGCCAATGACCCGACCATATAGACTGCAATATGTAACCAATGGCCCGGGAAACCTTATCTTGATTATTAAATCTACAAGATGAAAACAATTAACGCACTACAAGAACAATAATTTCATTTAAATGTAAAAAATAAAATCAACAAATAAATACTTACTCGCCGTGTTCAACCCAAATCTGAATACGATTTTCTCGTGTAGGTATTGATTCTAGGACTACCGGTCCCCGCCGCCTGGTAGTATTGATCGGCTCCTCATTGTCTTCACTACGCTCATGGTGAGACTCATATTCCTCCATAGTTATTCCACTGTGTCCTATACTACATTGACCAAGGCCTCGACCACCACCTCGAGTATCACCTCAACCTTTACCACTTTCAATTCAACCACGTGCTATAATTTCTACTATAGAAGTAAAGTTATTAATATTCATAACAACTCTAATATATAAAAATTAGCAATAAAACATTAATATTAACAAAAATCAATATATTAAAAATTAATAAAAAGTGTTAATCATTATATTTTAGCTTATAAATACTATTAACAACTAACCAACTAATCTAAATATGAATTCAAATTCTTCTACATCATCATCATTATTTATATCATTGACTTCTTTGATTATCTCTTCTTGTACATGAGTAATAGGGAGCAAATCATCATTAAGTACACTTGATGTACATATTAACCTTTCATTTTCTTGAAAGACATGCTCATCATCTTCATTATCTTTATCTCTTACTTCACTAGCTTCTTTAGCTAGTTCATAGCCCCCCCTCGGTTTTGTTTTACACAGCCCAAGAGTCTTTCGGTCCTTTTTCTTTTGAAGGATATGGTGTCTAATGCACTTGTTGCACTTGAGATGCTAGGATAAACGGGTCATCAACACATCCTATTGCCTTAGGTTTAACATCAACCATATTAGTCTTCTCGTCCACCCTTACACCGTTCACAAGATCAAACCAAGTGCATTTGAATACAATGACAACACATCTTCCTAAATTATTATGATATTCCACCTCTAGGATTTCATCTAGCAATCCATAGTAGTCATTTTCATTTTCATTATAAGAAGCCCCTTTCACACACGCACCATTATTTTGGGCGACCTGATCGCGTGGTAATAAGTGTTTAATTGATCTAAATCGTGATTTACATCGGTGTTATTATGGAATGAGTTTACTTTGGTTGTGTTTTGTTCATAAGTGTTTGAAGCCTAAACAAGCTTAACTGGAAGCAAAAGAAGCAAAACATGAAACTACAAGGACTGGAGTGGTAACTATCAAAAGCTACAAAAAAAGGCACAATTAGAAGTGTATCGGCGTATCATATGCCCGGTATGAGCGATAATACGCTGGGTGACGTATTGGCGGCGTATTCCTGGGTGTATTTGGAAAAAAATACATAAAGTTAGAAGTAGGAAGGCTGAGGGGGCGCATGATACGCCCAGGACCGGCGTATCATACGCCGGTAGCCTAACAACATCCGAATTTTATGGATTTTCAATTTTTTTAAACCAAATCAAACCTAATTTGAGGGGCACCTTCCCCTACATGAAATCTAACAAATTCAAGGAGATTTTTGGGTGCTTTGAAGCTTCCTAAAGTCATCCACATCATTATTGATCATCATTGGAAGAAAGATTGAAGATTTAATGAAGATGATGCGTTGCTAGGTTTTCTTGATTGTTTCTAGGAATACGATTCTTGTCAAGTGAGACAATTGGTATGATTTATTTAGGTTTTTGTAATGAACATTAGACTATCGAATGAAGTTTTATGTTTTGATTAATTTAAAAGGTTTACTTGTAAATAAAGTTGTGTGCTTGATTATTAGTTTTCGATTTTCTTGTATCGTGAGCTTATTAAGAAAAGTAGACAATTTGATATAAGTGAATTGGTAATCTTATGAATGAACAAGTTTTAAAAGATTGTTCTTTGGTTATCACTATAATCAAAAGTTAAAAAGTTTGAAGTTACGTTCTTACAAACCCTAGGTTAAGGATATCAATTGTTGATCTTGTAGAATTGAAAACCTGCAAGTGATTGTTTTTTATTATTTAAGTAAATTCATTTCAAAGTTTGTTGTTTTTTGCAATTGTGTTCTTAAATTCATCCAAAGTTCTAAGTTTTAATTCAAAGTTCGTGTCATTAAGATAATCGATTCATATTAATTATACACTTTTCATAAATTCCTTGTGGAGACGACATTACTTACCCTTAATCAATAAAGGTAGCTAAGACCAATATATTGACTTGTTTTTGATCGAGTCTTGACAACTAGATCATGACCCGCTCTTGGTAAGTGGTTTGTGTGTTAAACTTGTAACCGTTAACGAAATAACCCTTGTGTGATTGAAAATAAGTGAGAGGCCCTTGTGCTATATCCCTCGAATGTATTTTCTGAGGCTAATTGATGACCTATATTAATATATTTATGTTTACATGTTTACAATTATATTAAATTATTATATAATATAAGTTTGTTTTAGTGTTTTGCTTACATGAAGTTGCAACCATTTAATAAATGAACCGTCTTTCTTTTTATCAAGTGTTGCTTGATCATAGTTCAGGAATGAAACTCATAAATATTAATCAGAGGACATAATGGCTTCGTGAAGCTCTTGACAATTAAGAAATATATAAGCATGAGCCTTGTGTTTGTCTTAATCACTAAGAACTATGTTTTTACCACTTTTACTCAATAATCTTCGAGATGGGTGTTTGAATATACTTAATCGAGAACCAATACTTAAAGAACATGGTATATTAGGAGCAAAATTGTGAGGCTCGATATTTAATCATGTTTTAACCATCGACTCAAAATAAAAGGAGCAATAGTTAGAAAGTTCATCTACGAGATATGATTCAACAATAGAACCTTCAACCCTTGCTCTATTTCGAACCGTTCTTTTCAATCGATCTAACTTCCTTAAAGTTGAAGCGAAAAAAATGTTAGCAATTATATAACATTTAACATGCAAACGAATATACCATATGGACCTACTTGAAATTAATCAACCATGACTGCAACTAATTATCCCAATTATCCAATCGACCCTCATTGATCTTCCTTGGCAATATTGACTCTAGTTGCCTTAAGAGACGCTAATTGGTGATCATTAGTCAAAATTAGCCCTAATTGACCATGTGCGACCAATATTGACACACAATTACCTCTAGTTGATCACATTGACCTTAATTCACTTTAAATCAGGCCAATAGCCCCTAGTTAAACATACTTGCCATGATTTCATCTTAAAAGTCATAATTACCTATAATATAACTGATTAGGAGTGTTTAATATTCAAATTGGATTTGAAAAACTCATAATTTAATTCGATTTAGGTCGAAAATCACTGATTTAAATTTGATTCGAAGTCTAATTATTGAATTCAAATCGATATTCCACTTGCGTCTTATGATATTCAAATTAAAAATACACATACTTACACTTATTTATTGTATATATTAATTTAAAAATATGTATATAAAAATTATAAACCAAAAGCTCAAAAATATATATAATAAAAAATTTTAAATTCTAATCGATACTTTTTGACTTATTTGGCATTTGGAATATTTGTATGCTATGCTTGTAGTTTTATTTTGATAAACTGAAATTGGATATTTCTAATAAATTTAAAAATATATTATTTGGTTAATTAATTCTTTTACCAAATACTAATTGAATAATCGAAATTTCTTTCGAATACAAATCGAATTCGAATTCTGTTTGAAAATTTTGAATTCGATTCGATTTGAATTAATGTTTCTCAGTGGAGTGCATCATGCAATTGAAAAAATGATCTTATTGAGAAATCAAAAACACGATCGAATCTATGGAAGCGTTGGTTCTTTTCCTTTTCGAAGTCAAATCGAATTCAAATGTTGTTTGGTAATTTCAATATTCAAGTTAATCAATTCGATTAACCTGAATTTTATTTTATTTGATAAACACCCCTGCAACTAATTTTAAATATTTATGTTTTTATTATTAAGATTTTGTGTCTCTGTAGTGATTGTGTTGAGTATTCTGTCTATCCGATTTTCGAGTATGTAGTTTTCTATGAGCAAATTTGTATCGGTAACGTGACCTTTCTACAAAATTTCCCCGAGAGCTAGGGCTCCGGTCCCCAGGAACCCAGCAATGGGTACTGCATTAGAGTTGTTAAGATTCCTATTAAAGGATAATGCACCTTGTGGGTCTAAACATGGTGTCAAAGCTACCAAGAAGAATATGGTTATTCGTGTGTTCTTCCACATCAACCTACCAAGAAAAAAAATTCTTGTTAGACTGTTAATAAAATTGATGATCTATCAAGCCCAGGGCCGATCGAAATCAAAGCTAAGTTACTGTATTATAACATCATTGACCATTATTGGCTAACATTAACCCTAATTGATCATCATTAACCATTAATTACCCTAATTGATTAACAATAACCATTATTGACCTCCGTTGGCTATATAATATTTGCACTATCTAACCTTAATGCATCTGCAGGACTGAAGCAGGGAGGTCAATGCAACAGTTTTACAATGTTTGGAGAAAGTTACCACACTTAGTAGATCAAATAGAGAACCGGTTTAATGGTGAAACAAAGAACACAAGTAAAAGATCAGAACAACAATAATATGGTTTTCAAAAATGTTGTATATTTCTCTCAAGTTTCTCTTACAAAGTGTTACAAAGCTTAATTCTAATGATAAATACTTGAGATATTTTATACTACATCCTATAGCCGATCATACTTTGAAGGCTCTCAAGTTGTCTTGAAATGTCCAAAAACTTCATTTTTTTGCTTCGGAAGAGGTGGTATTTTGGCTTCAAAGATTTGATACTTAGTGTAATTCATTGAGTTGTATCAAATCTTCAGAAGTAACTTTCCTTGTACTTATCATGTGCATGCTGAGATCTCTTTGGTTACATCAGCCTCTAAGTGTAATCCTTGGAGCTTGATGCAGCCTATAGAGAGCTTTGTCAAGCTTGCAGACATAATCAGGATGATCTTGGTCTGCAAAGCCAGGTGGTTATTTGACATACACTTCTTCATCTATCACACCATATAAGAAGGCACACTTGACATCAAGTTAGTAGACCTTGAAATCCTTGATTGCAGCAAAAGCAATGAATATTCTAACAGTTTCAAGTCTTACCATAGGAGCAAAAACGTCTATTTAGTCAATCCCTTCTTCTTGTTTTTACCCTTGAACAACTAGTCTGGCTTTGTTCTTGATGAAAACTCCTATATCATCCTTCTTATTCCTGAAAACCCACTTGGTACCTATAGATGTTTTCCTATGAGGAAGAGGGCATGGGTTCTAGACCTTTTGTCTTCTGAATTGAAGCAGCTCCTCCTGCATTGCTTTAATCCAACTTCTATCCTTTAGATCCTCATCAACCTTCTTTGGCTCAATCTAGGACAAGAAACAAGAGTATATACAAACATTTTTGTCATTTGGTTTGTCCTCTTGTTCTAACCCCTATTTCAACATCTCCAATAATATTTATGGTGGGATGTGACTTGTGGATTCTCAGTTGAGAAATCACAGTAAGTTGATTGGACAAAACTAAATTGGTGACATTTAGATCCGGTGATTGAGTGTCATCCACCACATCAACACACTTATCAAGAGAAGCTTGATCCAATGAGTGTGTGACATTATTGATGTTGTCTTTCACGGAGTGGTTATCAGCATCAAGAAATTCTTGATCACTATCACCACTTCCATCTCTTCCCATATTAGAAACCCCTTCGTTTGAGTTTTGTGTCTCTGTGCTGGAATTTATAAACACCTCAGATATATCAGCTGAAGAGTTTGTCATGGTTGTGCTGATAGGATTTCCAACAGCAGGGCTAGTTACCACTGGAGCTGAAGTTGTTTTCTAACTTGGTCTTCTCAGCTCAAATATTGGGTTAGGATCTTCTGTTGATAAGCTACCTATAGATCCTAAAACATCTTCATAAGATTTTTTAAAACAGTTAGTAACTAAATCAAGATCAAACAGCCAATCAGGACCAGAACCTTTCACACTGGTTATGTGCTCAATGAAGATCACATTGGCTGACTCCTCAACTACTCTTGTTCTGAGATTGTATACTTTATAAGCCTTAGCTTGAGAGGAGTATCCAGTAAAGTGTCCATCATCTGATTTCTCAGCAAATTTGGCTATTTGATCTTTGGTATTCAAAATGGTGCATGGACATCCAAATGATCTAAGGAAACCAATAAAAGGTCTCCTTTTGTGCCACAGCTCATAAGGAATCTTACCATGAGTTTTGACTACTAAAAATATGTTCTGCATGTAGTAGGCAGTGTTGACTGCCTCTATCCAGAAGGTGATGAGCAGTGTAGAGTCAGAGAGCATTGTCCTTGCACCCTCAATAAGTGTCTTGTTTCTCCTCTAAGCAACACCAGTTTACTGAGGAGTCCTAGGAGCACTGTATTATCTTGTAATACCCTTTTCATCACAAAATATATCAAGGATTTAGTTCTTGAACTCTGTTCCTTGATCACATCTTATGATTTTGACCTTGTGATCACATTGGTTCTTAATATTTAGAATGAAGTTTATTAAGATCTTAGGGGTCTCATCCTTAGTTCTAAGAAAAAAACCCAAGTGAATCTTGTGAAATCATCTATGATCACTATGCTGTACGAAGTTATTCTAAACTCATTACAATGGTGGGGCCAAAGAGATCCATATGTAATAAGTGTAGGGGAGTAGTGATAGATTTCCTTTCCTTTGGCTTGTGAGACACCTTGTGTTGCTTTTCTTTCAGACATGCAACACAGTGATCATCACTTGTAAACTCTTTCTTTGGCCTTCCAATTACCAAATCATTCTTAATCAGTTTATTCATGTTCTTAAAGTTTACATGGCATATTCTTTTATGCCAGAGGAAAGACTCATTACTATTGACTTTATACAGAAAGCAAGAAACTTCTCCAGATGGGGAGGTTTCCTGCAAATACAACGTGTACATGTTACCTTTCCTAGGGGCTCTAAGTAGAATATTGTCTTGAGGAATGACAACCACGGATTTGAGAACAATGCACTCATGCACAGTGAAGAGCATGTTATGACTCTGATCACAAAATTAAGATACATTCAAGAGATTGTATCCAAGCTCCTTGACATAGGTTACCTTCTTAATGCTGAGCTTACCATTTATGATCCCGTCCCTTCCAGTTATGTAACCACCTAATTCTCCTTCAAAAGTAACTGGCCCTCCATTAATTTTCTCAAAATTTTGAAGCAAAGAGTCATTACTTGTCATGTGTCCGGAACAACCATTGTCAATGATCCATACATTTCCCTTGGTCTTTAGATGTTACTGCATAAAAAGAGATGTTTAGTTACATTTGGAAACCCAAGCCTTATTGGTCTTGGGCTTATCAAAGTGAACTGAAGATAGTTCAATAGTTGTTGATCCTATATGTAAACTCTGAGGATTATTTGCTATTGTTGATGAAGAACTTTCAGCCACATGGCCTTCCTTCATCTTCCATACCATATTTGGAATAGAAGACTTGGCCTTAGACCTCAGAAGTTTTTATGACTTCACAAGTTTTGGAGACCATACCTTTAGAAGCTTTTGCGTCCACTGCAGCAAACTTCAGTACTTCGAAAGTTTCCCTTTCTTCCGAGACCAAAATATCTTCTGAAGGTAATTTTCCACCTATCTTCTTCTTTACTTTGGAGCTTCCGAGAGGAAAAGTTTTTCCTTCTGAAGCTATCTTCTTCTTCTCAAAAGTTTTCTTTTTGATCATCTGAATGGTACTCTTGGGATTGTATAAGCAATCTTAGCAAAATAAGAGGTAACACCACACATGATGCATTCAATTTGCATACATTTGAGAGGTTTCTTTTGAGTAAAAGAATGAGTTAGATCTCTTTCCACTTCCTTCTCCATCTTCACAGATGAAGTAGCAGGCTTCTTAGGGTGAGGCTTGCTCTTGGAACTAGATGGTTCAGGCTGTGCAGAATGGTTCATATTTTATCAACCTTCTTTTCTTGACCAGGATGATTTCAACATGAACTAGGACTCCTGGTACTAGAGTCCATAGTTGAGTCTTCAGTCTTAACCACTTCAAACCTAGCAGAGATAAAAACTTTTTTTTTGCTTTGATTTTCTCTTGGCTGCCCTGATTAAGTTCTTCCATGTAGACTTTGTCAATCCTGATTCTTTCTTCTCTCCAAGAGAGTAGTGACCCTTCTTAGGATAACCCTTTAAACTCACTTTAGGTTCATCCTTCACTATCTGCTCTTCATCTTCATCCTCTTCTTGGATTGGATCAATGGGGGGCAGCTCATCTTGACAAGTTACACACCTTAGATATCTTACAGATAGTAGTATGTGTGGAGGAGCTATCTCACTTGAGCCAAGTCCCTGCATATTCTGATAACAAATCTTTGCAAGCAAGGATGAGGATATTATATTCTTAAAGGTTTACTCTTTAAGAACACATTTTTCTGCCTTGGCTTTGCTGATCACAAGCTCAGCCTGGCATTCAGTTAACTTGGTTATGAGATCTTTGATTTGAGTCCTGTAGTTTGTGTGCTCATGCTTAAGAGTAGAAATTGTTTTCTCTAAATCTTCTATTTTAAGTTTCTAATCATTTTCTGCTCTTTTGAAATCAGCTTTTAAAGTATTCAAGGACTCAAGATCAGATCTCACTTCCAAGTTGTAGGACCTATACATGTTAACTTTAGCAATGCATTCAGGTGTACAAAGATGTTCTAATACCTTGGCTTCTTCATGTTCAGCCATCAGTGCTTGGTTGAAAGTTACAGTCAAAGCCTCCTTCTTCAACAACAATTGCAGCTTGTTGTTTTGGTTGTCTTGGCTTTTTAGATCTGGGAGCTTCATCAGTGTAGTTTAGTCTGGGTTATGCTTGGCCACCATTTTTCCTTGGTGCCTTGCACTCCCTAGCAAAGTGTCCTATTTGGTTACAGTTGTAACACTTCACCTTGCTTTTATCCAGGCCGAACTTTCCACTAGTCACATTGCTTGGAAACTTTATTTCTGTTCTCTTGTAGAATTTCTTACCTCTATAAGTGAGAAGAGCCATTTGCTGGACTATCTCCATGTATTCCAGATCATCTTGATGGATGCAATCCAAGTCTTTAAGAGTGAAAAGAAAGTTGCCATAACTTTCATCAGCAAACACAAAGGCTTGTCATGAGCTTGTCTCTTGGAATGGGCTTCCTTGGATGTAGCTCTCCCATGGTGTCTCAGGGAAGGTGATCAAAGGGCCCATTTGTGAGTTCTTAGGGAAGCAGATAAGATGATGTTGTGGTTCTTTGCTGTCCTTTTCAACCACATGGAGGCTGAACTCTGTTGATTGCTGGAAGAGATGCTTGATGGATTTTGCATATTCATCTCCATCTGGTAGCCACTGAGGATACCATACAGCTCTGTGAGAGTGAGGGTGGAGAGGTTTTTCAGTTCTCTTAATGGCCACACAATAGTGAGTCCATTGTCTGGGAAGAGAGAACATGAACTTTCTCACAATGTCCCTATTCTCAAGCTTGACTCCAACATCCATGAGAGTGTCTACAATCTTAACATACCTAATGTATTGTTGAGTCATAGTTTCACCTGTCTTATAGGTGAAGTTATCAAACTGCTGCTTCATGAGGTCATTCTTGGTTTCTTTAACCTCATCAGACCCCTCATACATAAGCTTCAGTGCATCCCAGAGTTGCTAAACAATTTTACACTTCTTGAAGCCTCTGTATATAGAATTGGAAAGAGCAGTTTGAAAAGCGGTCATGGCCTTTTGTTCTATGTCTATCTTCTTCCAATCTTCTTCAGAATAGTCAGCCACTTCCTTTGGTATCATCACCACCAGCAGTAGCTGAAGTGGTGCTTGGGATGTGAGATCCTATGACAACAGATCTCCACATCCTGCTGTCTTGAGATTTGATGAACCCTTCCGTATGTTGACACTAAGTATCAAAGTCATCAGGAGTGATTAGTGGAGACTTTGTCATGGTATCGGTTTCCATATCAACTTTTAAGAGAGCTGCTATTTGAGTTGGTAAGTGTATTGTAAAACTGAAGGGATTTAAGATGGTGAGATCTTACAATCAAGAGCCTATAATGATCTGATACCAATTGTTGGACCGAGGCAGGGAGGTCAATGCAACAATTACACAATGTTTGCAGAGAGTTGCCACACTTAGCAGATCAAATATGGAACCGGTTTAATAGTGAAACAAAGAACACAAGTAAAAGATCAGAACAACAATAATACGGTTTTCAAGTATTCTGTATATTGCTCTCAAGTTTCTTTTACAAAGTGTTACAAAGCTTAATTCTAATGACAAGTACTTGAGATACTTTAGAATACATCCTACAGCCGGCCATACTTTTAAGGCCATCTTGAAACACTAATCTAGACAACAAGATCAATATAGAGTCAAAAGGCAGATTGCCTTTTGACTCGAGACTATGACATATTATAGCTCACATCCTAATATATTACAAAAAGGATAAAAGTACAAGTGTGGAAAGTTACAGACTCTAAGACCATGTTGTATAGTTGACAAAACTATGGATGTTTCACCAAGTTGTATAATTTGGTGAGTTCTTAGAGATGGTAGCGAAAAGTGGTTCAGCTTTTGTCAAAAGTAAGTTAGAGAAAGCATGTCTTCTCATTATTCGAAAGAAATCAGTCCCTTGGCTTCGGAAGACTTTGTTTTTAAACTTCGAAAGACTTTATTTTTTGGCTTCGGAAGAAGTGGTCTTTTGGCTTCAGAAGATTTGGTACTTTCATTGAGTTGTATCAAATCTTCCGAAGTAACTTTCGTTATACTTCTCATGTACATGCTGAGAGCTCTTTGGTTGCATCAGCCTCTATGTGTAATCCTTAAATCATCACAATTGTTCCTAAATGATTTATTATTAATTCACCACAAGTACATTCACATTTATACATGACTAACTACGAGTGTAAAGTTTTTTTAATAAGTTATAACTAGTCTTGCACCTTAATGAGTCGTATTATTTACTTTATAAAACTTATTTCTTGGTTTTAATATGGCTTTCTCTTAAATTTTAACTAAAATATTTCCAGCTATCCTATATATCTATTTTCTTGATTTTTCGATGGAATTTGCTATGGATTTTGATACGGATAGATGGGCCCGATTAAGATAACACATATCCTCCGAAGCAGGGTCGTACATTTACCGTTAAAAAAAAAGTTATTAAAAAGTAAAAACCCAAAACCCGACAAAGACTTTAAAATAAAATATACAGGATTAAAAGGTGTTTTAAATAAGCATGCACAAATTTGAGGTCGAATAGACAAACACATTTAATTAAACAAGTCATGTGTGAGCCATGTTTTAGTTTCTTAGGAAAAAAATTTTAACGCGTGTATTTATACAATATAATATAATATGTTGTATGTTATAAATTAAATTTGGTTGAGTATTTAATTATGGAAAAAATTTAAAACATATAAAAAAGAAATTAAACAATTTCTTTATGTTAAGCATGGGCGGCCCCTTAGGGGGCGGGGTGGGCGACCGCTCAGGGCCTGATCTTCTTAGGGGCTCAAAGTTTTTTAAAAAGTTTTATATTATATATGTACCTATATATATTTTTAGAAACAACTATATGCTATTAACAAACTAATTATCAAAACCAATAGCAATTTAACATTAAAACTGAGGACCCATTTACATTTTAATTAGTTTAGTCCACTACCATTTATCTAATCTAAAGTTATTTTAAAAACACTAGGATAGTCTCACGATTCGATTAAGTAAGTAAATTAAATTATTTTGCTATAATGATTTTGTTTATTAGTATAACAATTATTGTCGTATTAAAGACTTTTTACATACGTATTATTAACCCATTTTTTTCTACTCGTCCAGGTCTCAAAAATTTTCGAGAACTACCGGGACCGGCCCTGATGTTATGGGATTGTTTGTTTTTGACATGATATTCGGGTTTATGTAAACATTTCATGTTAGTGATGTGTTCAACCCTCAGATCCAAGCGACTAGTCCATTTGTCACGATACTAATTATAGAGGACATATGTCACAATCCCATAGCTTTTTTTGTGAGTCTCACCTTAATGTTCATGGATCAATACATGACATTTTGTAGCTAAGATCCTGTTAAGTATTGGTCTTAGATTTGGAATTAAAACAAATACATTTAAATCTTATATTTGAAAACTAAAAGCATGATAAAGTTATATGGTGGTTTCAGAATATAATTATTCATTTGAGAGACAAACATGAAACATAAAGAACACTTATGCCAATTTGTATGTGTCAAAAATGGAGTGTTCGTTTTCAACCACGAAAGTAGCCAAAAGATGAAACTCACAAAGTGACAATGACATTTAAGTAACTTGCATTATTCTACAAACACATATCAATTATCACGATCATGATGGACACCTGTGGTGGGGTCGGTGCCACGTGGCAACACCGTCGCCGGTCCCCCACACCGCAAAAGTTGCACACCACACGGCGAGTGGACGCCATGCCTCACCGCCAATTTTTTGACTGTGAGAGCCGACCGTTACCTCGACCCCACCCCTCAACGGATATATGCCAAAAAATTAATTTTACACTATAAATACTAACCAAAAGCTCACAATTTTTACACCATTCTCAAAGATTTCACATTTAGTCTTACACACATATACATTCTTCTTTCAAAAATATGGATTCCATCAAAAAATCCTTAAAATCCCAAAGCTCAAACCTCCAAAAAAAACATAGATCGAATGTGTGTTCGGGTCAAAGTGAACCCGCAACTTCTACCCAATTGTTCAACACACCACTACCACATACAAACAATTAGTTTCAAAATCCTTACGAACCCCCCAACCATCGGTCTACCTCCCAACTATGCTCACGTTTCAAAACCCATTATAATTTTGTTACTACAATAACATCCCAAACCCTTTTCTAAATCCACCTCAATACGTATAAGAAAAACATGACGAAGAAAATGAATAAGAAGAAAACGAATCCTTCAATGATCTTCAAGTTTACGAAAACGAAGATGAAGATATTCGTGTAAAAAAACTCCTTCACCGAAATCTCAGTCGAAAGGAAAATCGACAACCCGGACCAGTAGCAAGGCTTGGGATGAAAATGAAGAGTAAGTATTGGCAAAGGGTTGGATATATATATCTAAAGACCCTATACTTGGAGATCACCAAAAAAGTGGCTCGTTTTGAAAGAAGGTGTTTCGACACTTTACCACCACCGTATGTTCGACTAACTTAACCGTTGATCAACTAAACTCAAAGTGGGGGAGAATAAACCACACGATGAGTCGTTTTAATGTAATATATATCCAAATGCTAAATTTATTACTTTTACATTTATATATTTACATTTTAATTTTATATTTTATTTTTTGTGTAATTCTTTTTTTTTTAAATTTAGAAACATCGTTGGATGAGTGGAAGCAATGATGAGGATATTGTTCTAAAAGGCTTAAGTGAATACTAGAAAGTTTACGAGAAAAAGGCTATTCGATCATCAAATCGTGGTGGGTGGTAAGAAACCACACCAAATGGGAGCCGGTGGAGGTTATGACTCTAGCGTTTAGCGTTCAAAAGATAAAGAGGACTAAAACTTTGGAATGGGGCCAATACGTAAGCTCTAATAAGCTAGTTTAAAGCCCCTCCCTGACTTTAACGAGAACGCTACACCGATCGGGCCGAGGAGCAAAGGCAAAATGACGGGGGAGTCTTCTTCAAGCAAAACAACATTGAATATATGAGGCCATAAGCGAGTACAAAGCAAAAATCGTGAAAAAGAAATGGAGGAAAAAAGGGAACGAGAAGCGCTTTGCATGAAAATAACCAAATCTAAATTGGCGTTACTTGATGGATTCAAAAGGATCGAATCTGTGATGATATCGTAACGCAATGATCAATTCAAACACAAAATAATCAAACACATACAATTACATCAAAAAATTGATAGCAAATGCACAGGATACAATGTGTAAGGGTTACAGTTCGTTCAACTAACTCTAACTGTTTCTTAGATCTCTCTTATCTAGATGTCTAGATTCTCTATTCTACCCTGCACATACATAAAATATTCTATTTATACTATCAAGAAACAAAGGAACATATATTTACTAATAAGTCCCTATGACAAAAACAACATAAAGACAAAATGTTAATCTTTCAAAAGCTTCAACAATACTCCCCCTAAGATTTACATTGTCTTCAGTCCACATTAAACTCTTTTGTCTCATCTTTTATCTTGAACCCGGGCTTCTATTTGTAGAGTTCCAACTCTCTCAAAGCCTTCTTGAATGCAGATTTGAACTTTTTTCAAAGATTCTATGATCTGCTTAGCATTCAAGATCTTAGAAAGGACTATAGCATTTTTGTTGATCTTCCACTTTCATCTGGCACATGAATTGGTGAATCAGCAACAACTTTGATAACTTCGAGTGAAGACTCCTCAGCAATCAAATTCTCTTATGATACCTATATATCACAAAGATTAACTAATTTAACGAATGAGTGTATCTGGTGTTCGAGTGAGTGAATCAGAGTGTTTGAGTTTGAGAATGAGTGAATGAAAACTACACAAGTGTTGTATATATATATGTGTGTAAATTTTTTAGGCGCATGACCACTGTTTATGCGTATGAGAATGAATTTTACACTAAGTATTTAGGCGCATGAGCACTGTTTTGTGCGCCTGAGGTTTATACGCATGGCACTGTACAGACGCATAAGCACTGTTTAGGCGCTTGGGCACTGTTCAGGCGCACGAGACTAGATGAAACGCCCAACACTTGGTAATTTTTCACTTCAAATGTCTAACCCTTGGAAGTCTGGAACTGTCTAGGCGTATGAGCATAGATAATACGCCCAACACTTAATCAAAATTTCACACATGACAACTGTTTAGGCGCATGAGCTTGTCTGAAACGCCCAACACTTGTGTAAATTTCTGAAAATTCACCATACTCCTGATCTGAACTTATGAGAACTGTTCAGGCGCATGGGATCTTTTCCATGAGTCTTGACACTTGAACTTTTCTCATCATCCATCTGAACACTATTTAAACATATTAGCACTGTTCACACTCAATTTTTCAATGCTTAGTCAAAATTATTTGACTATCACTAAAAATTTTCATTAATTTCCCTCAATTTTATCATTTTTTGACATTCAATTTTTTTTTTTAAATTTTGACCTTTGTTTTTATTTTAAATTTTCAAAATCAATTTCCTGTCATTTTAGTCTCTATATAATTTTTACAAAATAAATAATCTTATTTTGTTTGCAAGAAGCTTTTTCACTGAATTTTAATTCTTTTTCAGGTTTATTTTTACATTATATCAAACACACATATGCTTGAAATTGCAGCTTCATCCTTTCATCCAAAACACTTTATTTTATTATTTCTTTTTCATATTTTGAACATCAATTATTTTCTCTTTTTCATTTTTTTTACTCCCCCTAAAGTTTTAAGTTTTACAAACTTAGAAGTTTCTTTTTCATTACAAGAAGAGCAACTAATCATTATTAACATGCCTGCACGTAGAAAATTATGTAAAAATCAAAACTAAAGCAGAATAAATATCATTTTGTAGTTCTCACGAATGGCCAAGAAGTGTGTTGATTTGGTCAAACGATCCACTATCACCCAGATAGTATCATTTCCAGCTTGTGAACGAGGAAGCTTAGTAACAAAATCCATAGATATGTTCTCCCACTTCCATATTAGGATCTTTGGTTGTTGAAGCAAACCTGATGGTTTTTGATATTCCACCTTGACTTTAGAACAGGTCAGACACTTTGACACGTAGGTGCCAATTTCAACTTTCATGTTATGCCACCAGTAAATGACCTTCAGATCTTGGTACATCTTGTTAGATCCTGGATGTACCGAATAGAGGGACTTGTGAGCTTCATCCATTACTAGTTCCCTGAGATTCCCAAACAATGGAATCCATAATCGATCTTCATAGTAATGAAGCCCATCTGATTTCTCTTGAAACAATTTCTCAACTCCTTTGAGAGATTCTGACTTGATGTTCTGCTCTTGTAATACCTCAACCTGGGCATCTTTGATCTGTAATGGTAGGTCTGAATGAATGGTTAACTATAATGCACGGACTCGATGAGGTTTTTGGGTTTCCTTATGACTAAGGGCTTTGGCTACGACATTAGCCTTGCCTGGGTGATACTTGATGGCGCTGTCATAATCATTCAATAATTCTAATCATCATCGCTGTTTTATGTTCAACTCCTTCTATTCATAGATGTGCTTAATGCTTTTGTGATCAGTGAAGATCGTGTACTTGGTTCCATACGGATAATGCCTCCGGATCTTAAGTGCAAATACCACAGCTCCCAACTCCAAATCATGAGTTGTATAGTTCTTCTCATGCATCTTAAGCTGTCTTGATGCATAATCTATCACTTTCTCACGTTGCATCAATACGCAACCCAAACCTTGGATTGACGTCTCACAATACACCACGAAGTCATCAGTTCCCTCTAGCAATGCTAAGATCGGTGCACTACATAGCTTGTCTTTAAGTGCAGGCCAATTCTTGATTGCCTTTATCTTAGACCGGTCAACATGAATACCATTATTGTTAACTACATGCCCTAAGAATTGCACCCCTCTCATCCAGAAGTCACATTTAAAAAACTTAGCGTATAGCTGTTTAGTCTTCAAAAGCTCTAGAATGAGTCTTAAATGTTCCTCATGTTCTTCATTATTCTTGGAATAAATTAGTATGTCATCAATGAAAAAGATGACAAACTTATCTAAATAGTGTTTACAAACACAGTTCATGAGATCCATAAAGACTATAGGCGCATATTCAATCCAGATGGCATGACTGCGAACTCAAAATGCCTGTATCGAGTTTTGAAAGCTGTCTTGGATATGTCTTCTTCCCAAAACCTGAGTTGATGATATCAAGATCTCAAATCGATCTTTGAGTAGTAACTTGATCCCTGAATTTGATTAAATAGGTCGTCGATACGCGAGAGAGGGCAACGATTCTTTATGGTAACGTTGTTAAGTTCTTTGTAATCAATGCACATACGAAAAGTTCCATTTTTCTTCTTCACGAATAATACAGGTGCTCCCCAAGGTGAAGAACTAGGGTGTATGAATCCTTTGTCTAACAGTTCCTGTAACTTCTTTGACAATTCCTGTAATTCGTTTGGTGCCAAGCGATATGGCGCCCGAGCGCTTGGGGCAGCTCCTGGTGTCAGTTCAATCTGGAACTCTACCTGCCTGTAAGGAGTAAGACCAGGCAAGTCCTCTTGAAACACTTTGGGAAAATCCTTAACGACAGGAATATCGTCGACTCATTTCTCACTTATGGTCTTTTCAGTAACTAAGGCTAAAACCGCTCAATGTCCCTTCTGCAGACATTTCTAGGCCTTCATGTAGGAAATGAACCAACCACGACACTACACTTATCACCTTCCACTATGAGTATCTCTCCACTAGGAAGATGAAGTCTGTTGAGTTTCTCTCGACAGATGATTTCGTCTTGGTTCTTAGACAATCAATCCATACCGACAACGACATCAAAACTACCAAGTGTGATAGATAGAAGGTTAATATCAAAATCATACCCAGACAGACCTATCTTACAACCGTGGTATATATAAGAAGCTTCTATAATCTTAGCATCGCTATTCTACAGTATAGTTTGAGTCTAAAGGCGTAGATGTAACATCTAGTAACTTACTAAACTTATGAGAAATAAAACTCTTATCAGCGCCAGAATCAAATAACATAGAAGCAAAGCAACCATTGATAGGACATTTACCAGTTACAGTAGAAGGGTCATTAGAGCCTCACCTGATCCAATGACGAATGCTCTACCCTTAGCACCACCATTTCCATTTCCATTGCCACCATTCTCCTTCTTTTTATCCGTACCATTACAACCATTGTTTCCTCCATTGTTGTTCTTTTTTAGCTTTGGGCAATTTCTCTTGAAATGCTCGGTTTGACCACATTCATAACAATGCTTCTGTTCGTCTTATTGTGGTGGCGGCTTGGCTGTTATATTCACCTAGCAGTTTTTAGCTGCATGGCCAAATTTGCCACACCTCTTACAGTTGTTCTTATTAACGGCCCGTTCTGGTGATAATTACATTTGTTGCATTTGGGTAGTGTTCCGCTATAACCACCAGTGTGCTGAGATGGTGAGGAAGACTGGTTGAATGTGCGGGAGTTGTCGAATTTATTAGGTTGCTGAGGCTATTGCTGAGCTGAACCTTGCTTATTGCTAAGACCCGATTCCCACTTACGCTTGTTGCCTCCATCAGTAGTAACTGACGCAGAGCTACGCGGGGGTAGCTTTCCTTGCACTACAACCTGATCAGTTAGTTTATGGGCCAATTTGATCGCATTCTGTATCGTGTTTGGTTGAGAAGCAGTGACCATACTCTGAATCTCTAGGGCAAACCCATGAAGGTAACTTTCGATCCTTAGTGTAGGAGGGTTGACCATATTGGGGCATAGGGTAGCGAGCTCATGAGAGCAAGTAGTATACGCCTCAATCTCAGAACCCGTCATCTTGAGGTTCCAAAATTCCATCTCCAATTTCTACACCTCATCATGGGAGCAGTACTCCTCCTTCATCAAGTTTTTAAAATCTTCCCAATTAGTTTGGTTGGCGATTTCTACACCCAACATTTGCACTTGGGTGTTCCACCAGGATAGGGTAGCTCCATCCAGTGTGCCTGTAGCATACTTAGCCCGATTTTCCACCGGGAAACTGCACATCTCAAAGACGGACTCGAGCTTCTTAAACCAACGTATAAGTCCTACAGGTCCTTCAGCCCCTGTAAACGGGTCGGGTTTGTAGTCTATGAGGGACTTGAATGTACAAACCCCATGACCTGTAACAGATTTTAGACCGGGACTTCATAATTTTCAACAAGTGTTATAATTTAACAAGATTGACAGAACGTTAACGTCATAAATGAATTTGGTATTACTTACAGATCAGAGCGGGCTGTGGGTTTTGGTTGTGGTTGGCCAAGGCATCAGCCACATGCTGATTTATAAGTGTGGCCAGTTCAGCTGGTGTCATGTTAATGGTACCACGACCACGACCACGTCCACATCCAAACATTCTTAACAATCACAACATACGAAAACAAGTAAATATACAACGTATCAACTCTATTTAAGTATAAGTAATTAAAAGAATTTAGCACAATCATAACATAATGTTCAAATAATATTTTCTGATAAAATAAATTGTAAGTACGTCTACAATTAATTAAACCAAATATCAAAATCCAAAGATGTCAGTCGGATGGAAAACAACCCTTCCCATCTAGGTTCAAAATAAAACGAAAGTCTGATAAACAAACGAAATGAACGAAATGGAAATCAATGCGAATCAACAAATCCAGTGCTTTTCTCAGGCTCATCATCTGTAAGGCCCCGTTCTCGGGACGCATACAGTTGGTCAATCATCACATAAAACACTTAAAAACACCTCATTTTGCAGCGGAATTAAAACTTTTCATTAATGATAAAAAACATGTCAATACATTATCTCGTTTCATTTACATCATAAAATTTGTATTAACACAATAATCATTCTTAAAAATGTGGACGCCAGACTTAAATCCTACCCAATAGCTTATGCATCTATGCTTGCACCTCCTCAGCATCAAACGATCACCTGCCAACTATTATGTATACAAAAAGTCAGCGACGCTGAGTGAGTTCTAGTTTTCATAACAAAATACATCGTTTTCGTAAAAACATATCCTTTTACTTCGTTTGTGATCACACATCATACGTACATCTAGATAATAATTATTATTATCTTTCATCATCGTTCATCCTCGGTCTCACATGTAGACTTGGACCCCTTTTTGTGTCTCTACTGTACTCGCACCAGTGGAACCACTTTATTCCTTACTCATCGGGTAGCTCCAACCGATAAGCCACCTCTCCTACTCGAGCAATAATTCGAAAATGCCCTATATACCTCGGGCTTAGATTTCCTCGATTCCTGAACCGAATGATCCCTTTCCAAGGCGAGACCTTCTACATGACTCTATCCCCCACCTTGAATTCGATAGGTCTACGTCTCTTGTCAGCGTACGACTTTTGTCCATCCTTTGCTGCCTTCATAAAGGCCTTGATCTTCTCTAACTTTTTTGCCGTAGCCTCGATCACCTCAATGCTCCCCAACTCCTTTTGCCCGATATCGCCCTAACATACGGGCGTCCTACACTTCCTACCGTATAGTATCTCATAAAGAGGCATGCCAATGTTGGCATGAAAACTGTTGTTATATGAGAACTCGGCTAACGGTAAGTGTTTGTCCCAACTTCCTCCGAAATCAATGACACATGCCCGTAACATATCCTATAGCGTCTGAAGCATCCTTTCTGACTGACCATCTATTTGGGGATGATAAGCTGTACTGATATGTAGCTTCGTCCCCATCGCGTCATGAAATCTCTTCCAAAACTTGGATGTGAACCGAGTGTCAAAGTCAGACACGATAGACACCAGTACACCATGATGGGTTACAATCTCCTTAATGAACAGATCCGCCAGCCTCTCAGATAAATACGTCTCGCGGATTGACAAGAAATGGGCATTCTTTGTCAAACGGTCTACTATCACCCATATACTCCCTTGTCGTACGCGGTAACTTCGTAATAAAGTCCATGGTGATCTGCTCCCATTTCCACTCGGGTATATCCAAAGGTTGATTTTCCCATGTGGCTTCTGATGCTCAGCCTTCACTTGCAGACAAGTAAGGCACTTACTCATATACTCTGCCACATCGTGCTTCATTCCCGACCACCTGTAATCTTTCTTCACCTCCTGATACATCTTTGTGGCATCGGGGTGAATCGAGTAGCGAGTCTTATGAGACTCATCGATTATCATTCCTTGTAGATCCCCATAACGAGGAATCCACATTCGCCCTGATCGAGTCTTGCCTCCAAGAGTGTTCTCACCCAAATTGGCTTCTAGACCTTTCATCCGCTCGATGTTAATCCGGTCCTCCTTCAGGGCTTCATCCTGAAATTCTTTGACCTGCTCCATCACATCAGATGTCATAACTAATAGGTAAGCCTTCACCCGAATTGGCTCGGGTCTCTCTTTTCGGCTAAGGGCATCCGCCACCACTTTGGCCTTGCCCGGATGGTAGTGGATCTTGCAATCATAGTCCTTGATCAACTCTAACGACCTCTTTTTCCTCATATTGAGATCCTTTTGATCGAAGAAGTACTTCAAGCTCTTATGGTCAGTGAAGATAGTGCACTTCGTCCCTACAAGTAGTGCCTCTAAATCTTCAATGCAAAGACCACCGCCACCAATTCCAAATCATTGGTAGGGTAGTTAGCCTCATTGATTTTCAACTGTTGGGACGCATAGGCTATAACTCTCCCCCTTTGCATTAACACGCAACCCAATCCCGAATAGGAAGCATCCGAATAGACCACTAAGTCTTCGTTCCCTTCAGGTAACGTCAAGACAGGAGCCTGAGTCAATCTCGTCTTCAGCACTTTGAAAGCTTTCTCCTGCTCTAGACCCCATACAAACTTCACATCCTTGCCGGTCAACTTAGTTAATGGTGAAGCTATCTTGGGAAAGTCTTGGATAAATCTTCTGCAGTAGCCCGCCAACCCAAGAAACTACGAATCTCGAATGGCGTCTTTGGAGACTTCCACTACATCAACGCCTCAACTTTTTCCGGGTCCACCATCAACCGTTCCGGGTTGACCACAGGGCCCATAAACTAAACCTCGCGTAACCAGAACATGCATTTAGAGAACTTGGCATACAGCTTCTCCCTTTTACGCGTCCCCAGCACCTCCCGAATGTGACCGGCATGTTCCTCTTCAGTCTTTGAATAAATCAAGATCATCAATGAACACAATCACTGATTTATCTAACATCAGCTGACACACCCGATTCATCAAATCCATAAAAGGAGCTGTCGCGTTGGTTAAAACAAAGGACATAACAAGAAAGTCGTAGTGTCCATAACACGTACAAAAAGCTGTTTTAGGAATATCCTGCTCCTTCACCTTCAGTTGAGGGTAACCAGATCAGAGATCTATCCTCGAGAACCAACTGACACCTTGGAGTTGATCGAACAAGTCATCAATCCTTGGTAAAGGATACCGGTTCTTCAGCGTCAACTTGTTCAGCTCACGGTAGTCTATGCACATCCTCATGCTACCGTCCTTCTTCTTCACAAACAAGACCGGAGCACCCCATGGAGAGATACTCTGTCGAATGAATCCCTTATCCAATAGCTCTTTCAGCAGAGTCATTAACTCCTTCATCTCAGAGGGAGCTAGACGATACGACGCCTTAGCAACAGGTTGGGCACCGGTTATCAGATCGATCTGGAACTCGATCTCACGGTCGGGTGGCACAACTGATAAATCTTTCGGGAATACGTCAGGAAGTCACACATGATCGATACGTCCCACAATCATGGTACTGACAAATCCACATCCTTCACATAAGCCAGATAGGCACCACATCCCCGCCTTATACACTTCTCCGCCACAACCATCGAAATCACCCTCAGAACCGTAGTAACTCTATCACCATAGATCGTCACCGAACTCCCATCCGACGTAGTCAATCGAATCATCTTTTTGTGACACACAATATTTGCCTCATAGGCTGCTAGCCAATCCATCCCCAGACTACATCAAATCCACCTAAGGGTATCACGAACAACCTAGCAGAGAACTTATGGCCTTCCAGCTCTATGTCACGAACCTCTACCACATCAAAAATCCTGGTAGACTTAACAACAGTAGTTTCTACATCGAAGGGCTTATCAATCTTTCTACTACTAAAGGGCAACTTAGCATAGAAGGCAGTAGAAATAAAACTCCTACTAGCACCGGAATCAAAAAGCACAGAGGCACAAGTTTGGTTTACTAGGAATGTACCTGACACAACATCGGGGTCCACCCTAGCCTCCTCCCGAGTCAAAGTAAATGCCCTGGCTTTAGCCCTCTGCCCCTCCTTCTCCTTCTCGATCCCCTTCCTCACCCCGGAGTTCTCGGCCCTCGGCTTCTTGAAATCCTTACTCATATGGCCTTCTTCACCACAATTATAATACTTTACGACCCCACAATCTCTTTCCATATGACCAGGCATCCCACACTTGAAGCAGACGTTCAATCCCCACTTACACTCCCCCACATGGTCTCTCCCACACTTGCTGCACACCTTCGCCACTGCCTCGGTCACAGCTGCCCTACGACCCTCCACCTTTGCCTTCTTGCCCTTGGGGGTGAAACCAACACTGCCAAAATGTTTCCCACTACAGTTCCTCTCTCTAGTTCCTTTCCTGTTCACCTCCACCATGGTCACCTCCTCCCTCTCATCGTACAATCTTCCTCCCAAATCGACCACCGACCTAAACGTACTTGGCCGGGCAGTGATCATGTGTCTGCAGATATTCGCCGGCAGACCTTGGATGTACCTCTTGATCTTTCGTGACACATGCGTCACCTGATCTGGCACCAACCTCGCCATCTCGTTAAATTTCGTGGTATACTACTGGTGTGTCATAGTTCCCGCCTCCAACTGCAGGAACTCCCTATAAATCTTATCGAGATCCCTATGAGCACAAAACTCCTCGATCACCAGCTTCTTCAGCTCACTCCACCCCATCCTCCCAATCGCCCTACTACCCTCGGCCGGGACAATATTGTCCCACCAGCACAAAACTGAATCCACAAACGAGTGGGTAGCAAACTTCACCTTCTGATCCTCTCGGCACTCGCTATTATCAAGTACCGCCTCTATCTCTCACACCCATCGGTGAGCAGCTGTAGCACTCCCATTCCCATCAAACGTCGGGGGCTTGCATCTTTGGAATGCCGCATAGTTGCACGGTTGTAGTTTCCTGCACTGCCTCCTCCTCCTCATCATCACTGGAGACAACCATCTCAGTATCTGGTTGTTCATCTTCCCTGAACCTTCTTCACCCCCTCTCTTAGCGGTTTTCCTCTTCTCCTCTTTCTCCTTCTTCTCATCCTCCCTTACAGCTCTAATAACCTCGGTCACCACAGACGGCAGAATCGGCTGCAAGACCTGATGAACTTTCTCTACTACTGCCTCCTTCACTTAAAAACACCTCATTTTGCAGCGGAATTAAAACTTTTCATTAATGATCAAAAACATGTCAATACATTATCTCGTTTCAATTACATCATAAAAATTGTATTAACACAATAATCGTTCTAAAAAATGTGGATGCCAGACTTAAATCCTTCCTAGTAGCTTATGCATCCATTTCTGCACCTCCTCAGCATCAAACGATCACCTGCCAACTATTATGCATACAAAAAGTCAGCGACGCTGAGAGAGTTCTATTTTTCATAATAAAATACATCATTTTCGTAAAAACATATCCTTTTACTTTGTTTGTGATCACACATCATACGTACATCTAGATAATAATTATTATTATCTTTCATCATCGTTCATCATCGTTCATTTTCATACTTTCTTTCGTTTACGTTTGTTCACTTTTAGTCTAAATCCTGTCATATGCTATGCCCCATCATTATGCACGAAGCCAATACCGTCTTGGGGTAAGGCGACAAGGATCTCGTTTTCGTACATCTTGATCAGTCACAAAGACTGACCCCCCTGTGTGCATCCTCATGGGTTAGCTAAACCGCACACAGTTGAGCTAACAACCCCTCAATGAGTTGTGAACCTCCATTCAATTTGCTTGCAAGACTTTTATTCGTTCTTTACATTCCACTTTTCATCATCATTATCTTTCACTTCATTACATAATACTTTACATACATACTCATACATATCAAGTAAAGTCACATCGTAAAACAAATAGTTTTAAAAAAATGTTTAACGTGAAAAGATAGCACATCACACATATCGCAGCAGGTCATGCGAAAACTTAAACATACAACAACATCAACATCTCGCGCGAGAACTACTCTTTCGCGCGAGAACCATACCATAGTCAAATCCTGAACATCCCAACATCACTGTCGCGCGAGAACTTCCTATCGTACGAGAACATACCATCGCGCGAGAACTTCCTTTCGCGCGAGAACATACCATTGCGCGAGAACTTCCTGTCACGCGAGAACTTCCCAGATTCAAAATCTATAACGTACATCAAAACTGCTCGCGCGAAAACTACGAGTTTTTCCCGCCAAGTCATAACTTATCGCGTCTAAGGCTTTTCTAACATGCAAACATCTTAAACAACATCAACACAAGCATAAAAAGCCTTTTAGTATGCATAATAGCCCCAAAACGTAAAAGCTTGAGTAAAAAGGGGACTAGAAACTCACCTCTTGAAGTTCTAGCATAAACACAACCTTCCCGAAGCCTTTACCTAGCAAAAACTACATAACCATGCATTATATTCATCAATAATCCATTCTTAGTACATAACACGAGTTACTACACGAGTTACATACCTCAAACACTTAGATTCTTCATTTTCTCTCTCTACGCAGCCGCTTTCTCTCTCTAGCAGCAGTACTTATCACGTGAAAATAGAGTCAGACTGGGTGTTCTTAGATATTTATGCCCAGCTCCACTTTTTGCTTGGACTTCTCACATAAGGTTCTCGCGCGAGAACTTCATTTCGCACAAGAATTCATTCTGCTTCTTTTCTTCGAAATTTTCGGGTGTTACAAGTCCACCCCCCTTATTTAGGTTTTGTCCTCGAAACCTGTCAGTTCTCGAACAGCTGTGGGTAATGCTGTCTCATCTCCTCCTCGGTCTCCCATGTAGACTCGGACCCCCTTTTTGTGTCTTTACTGTACTCGCACCAGTTGAACCACTTTATTCCTTAATTTCTTCTCCTTTCTATCAATGATGGCCACCGGTTGCTCCACATAATTGAGCCATTCATCCACCTCTTTCTCCTTCTTCTCATCCTTCCTCACAGTTGCACCCCTTTGTAGTTTCCTGCACTGCCTCCTCCTCCTCATCATCACTGGAGACAATCATCTCAGTATCTGGTTGCTCCATCTTCCGCTATTTTAGGAATATCCTGCTCCTTCACCTTTAGTTGATAGTAACCAGATTGGAGATCTATCCTAGAGAACCAACTAGCACTTTGGAGCTGATAGAACAAGTCATCAATCCTCGATAAAGGATACCGGTTCTTCACCGTCAATTTGTTCAGCTCACGGTAGTCGATGCACATCCTCATGCTACCCTTCTTCTTCTTCACAAACAAGATCAGAGCACCCCATGGAGAGATACTCTGTCGAATGAATCCCTTATCCAATAGCTCTTTCAGCTAAGTCATTAACTCCTTCATCTCAGAGGGAGCTAGACGATACGGCGCCTTAGCAACAGGTTAGGCACCAGGTATCAGATCGATCGGGAGCTCGATCTAACGGTCGGGTGGCACACCTGATAAATCTTCTGGGAATACGCTAGGGAAGTCACATACGACCGATACGTTCGACAATCATGGTACTGACGCATCCACATCCTTCACATAAGCCAGATAGGCACCACATCCCCGCCTCATACACTTCTCCACCACAACCATCGAAATCACCTTCGGAACTGTAGTAACTCTATCACCATAGATCGTCACCGAACTCCCATCAGACACACTCAATCGAATCATCTTTTTGCGACACATAATATTTGCCTCATAGGCTGCTAGCCAATCCATCCCTAGGACTACATCAAATCCACCTAAGGGCATCACGAACAACCTAGCAGAGAACTTATGGCCTTCCAGCTCTATGTCACAAACCTCTACCACATCAGAAATCCTTTTAGACTTAACAACAGTAGTTTCTACATCGAAGGGCTTATCAATTTTCTACTACTAAAGGGCAACTTAGCATAGAAGGCAGTAGAAATAAAACTCCTACTAGCACCGAAATCAAAAAGCACAGAGGCACAAGTTTGGTTTATTAGGAATGTACCTAACACAACATCGAGGTCCACCCTAGCCTCCTCCTGAGTCATAGTAAACGCCCTGGCTTTAGCCCTCTGCCCCTCCTTCTCATTCTCGATCCCCTTCCTCACCCTGGAGTTCTCGGTCCTCGGCTTCTTGAAATCCTTACTCATATGGCCCTCTTCACCATAGTTATAATACTTTACAACCCCACAATCTCTCTCCATATGACCAGGCATCCCACACTTGAAACAGGTGTTCAATCCCCACTTACACTCCCCCACATGGTCTCTCCCACACTTGCTGCACACCTTCGCCACTACCTCGGTCGTAGCTGCCCTACGACCCTCCACCTTTGCCTTCTTGCCCTTGGGGGTGAAACCACCACTGCAAAAACGTTTCCCACTATAGTTCCTCTCTCTACTTCCCTTCATGTTCACCTCCACCATGGTCACCTCCTCCCTCTCATCGTACAATCTTCCTGCCAAATCGACCACCGACCTAAACGTACTTGGCCGGGCAGCGATCATGTGTCTGTAGATATTCGCCAGCAAACCTTGGATGTACCTCTTGATCTTTCATGACACATGCGTCACCTGATCTGGCACCAACCTCGCCATCTCGTTAAACTTTGTGGTATACTTCTGGTGTGTCATAGTTCCTACCTCCAACTGTAGGAACTCCCTCTAGATCTTATCGAGCTCCCTGTGAGCACAAAACTCCTTGATGACCAGCTTTTTCAGCTCACTCCACCCCATCCTCCCAATCGCCCTACTACCCTCGGCCGGGATAATATTGTCCCACCAGCACAAAGCTGAATCCACAAATGAGTGGGTAGCAAACTTCACCTTCTGATCCTCTCGGCACTCGCTATTATGAAGTACCGCCTCTATCTCTCACACCCATCGGTGATCAGCTGCAGCACTCCCATTCCCATCAAACGTCGGGGGCTTACATCTAGATAATAATTATTATTATCTTTCATCATCGTTCATTTTCATACTTTTTTTCGTTTACGTTGTTCACTTTTAGTCTAGATCCTGTCATATGCTATGCCCCATCATTATGCACGAAGCCACTATCGTCTTGGGGTCAAGCGACAAGGATCCCTTTTTCGTACATCTTGATCAGTCATAAAGACTGCCCCCCCTGTGTGCATCCTTATGGGTTAGCTAAGCCGCACATAGTTGAGCTAACACCCCTCAATGAGTTGTGAACCTCCATTCAATATGCTTGCAAGACTTTTACATGCGAAAACTTAAACATACAACAACATCAACATCTCGCGCGAGAACTACTCTTTCGCACGAGAACCACCATAGTCAAATCCTGAACATCCCAACATCACTGTCGCGCGAGAACTTTCCTGTCGTACGAGAACTACCATCGCGCGAAACTTCCTTTCGCGCGAGAACATACCATCGCGCGAGAACTTCCTCACACCGAGAACTTCCCGTCACGCGAGAACTTCCCAGATTCAAATCTATACCGTACATCTAAACTGCTCACGAGCAAACTACGAGTTTTTCCCGCCAAGTCATAACTTATCACGTCTAAGGCTTTTCTAACATGCAAACATCTTAAACAACATCAACACAAGCATAAAAAGCCTTTTAGTATGCATAATAGCCCCAAAACGTAAAAGCTTGAGTAAAAAGGGGACTAAAACTCACCTCTTTGAAGTTCTAGCAAACACAACCTTCCCGAAGCCTTGTACCGAGCAAAAACTACATAACCATGCATTTATATTCATCAATAATCCATTCTTTCTTAGTACATAACACGAGTTTTTACTAACGAGTTACATACATCAAACACTTAGATTCTTCACTTTCTCTCTCTACGCAGCCGCTTTCTCTCTCTAGCAGCAGTACTTATCGCGTGAAAATAGAGTCAGACTGGGTGTTCTTAGCTATTTATGCCCAGCTCCACTTTTTGTTTGGACTTCTTGCATAAGGTTCTCGCGCGAGAACTTTCTTTCGCGCGAGAACTTCATTCAGGTTTCTTTTCTTAGAAATTTTCGGGCGTTACAAGTCCACCCCCTTATTTAGGTTTTGTCCTCGAAACCTATCAGATCTCGAACAGCTGTGGATAATGCTGTCTCATCTCCTCCTCGGTCTCCCATGTAGACTCGGACCCCTTTCTGTGTCTCTACTGTACTCGCACTAGTTGATCTACTTTATTCCTTAATTTCTTCACCTTATCAATGATGGCCACTGGTTGCTCCACATAATTAAGCCGTTCATCCATATCAATATCCTCTAGTGGCACAATCATATCTTCATTAGCCAAGCACTTTCTCAGGTGAGATACGTGGAACGTCGGATGAATTCCACTTAACTCATCGGGTAGCTCCAACCGATAAGCCACCTCTCCTACTCGAGCAATAAATCATAAAGGCCCTATATACCTCGGGCTTAGCTTTCCCCGCTTCCTGAATCAGATGATCCCTTTCCAATGCGAGACCTTCTACATGACTCTATCCCCCACCTTGAATTCGATCGGTCTACGCTCTTGTCAGCGTACGACTTTTGTCTAAAGGCCTTGATCTTCTCTAACATTTCTGTCGTAGCCTCGATCACCTCAATGCTCCCCAACTCCTTCTGCCAGATATCGCCCCAACATACGGGCGTCCTACACTTCCTACCATATTGCATCTCATAAGGAGGCATGCCAATGCTGGCAAGATAACTGTTGTTATATGATAACTAGGCTAACGGTAAGTGTTCGTCCCAACTTCCTCCGAAATCAATGACGCATGCCCGTAACATATCCTCTAGCGTCTGAATCATCCTTTCCGACTAACCATCTATTTGGGGATGATAAGCTGTACTGATATGTAGCTTCGTCCCCATCGCGTCATGAAATCTCTTCCAGAACTTGGATGTGAACCGAGTGTCACGGTCAGACACGATAGACACCGTTACACCATGACGGGTTACAATCTCCTTGGGTTCTTCCTCCGGATCTTCTTCAAGATCCTCTTCGGGTTCTTCCTCTGGGTCCTCTTCTGGTTCTGGCACTGCGTTTAGTGCGTTGATTTGGCCCTCCATGTTATTGAGGCTCTGACGATTTGCTATGATGTCCTCCCCATCACCAGCCACACGTTCAGCCAAAGTTGTAACGCAATCCACCAGCATATTTTGATGATCGATAAGGTTGTTGAGTCGTTTCTTCAGTTCTACATTCTCTTCTCTTGATTCCCTCAACCCTTTCTGCAATGTCACGTTGTCATCCATTAGTTCCGCGACGTGCTTACGCTCAACGTGCAGAGTGGCTGCGAGAGCAGCTTTGGCTTGCTCAGGCGGATAAGTAAGAGGAGGTAAGATGGCGTCTTTAGGAAATCGAAAAGGAGTGGACCTAGTCCGGGGTCGACATTCAGGAGGAAGGGGAACATGTTTCTCCCGAATCAACCGAGTCATGTACTGAAGATAGTACTCCTATTTGTAAACCAGCGGGTACCGAGGTAAGGCGAAAGGCTAGTCATAATCGAACTCATCAGCATCGTTAGGATGCATAGGCCACTCATCTGGATCCGAAGATGAAGGCGGGGAATCAGGGCGAACAGTCCTTTTTCCAAGAGAAGAAGAGGGTGCAAAAGAAGACGATGTCATTCCTATAATCAACCGCTCACAGTAATGAGCAAAAAACAAGCAATCCAGCAAAGCAAAGAATACAAGCCCAGCAAAGAAAACTAATGGTGTCTATATGCGTGTAACTAAGGCATCAGGCTATAGTCTAAATGCAATGCAAATGAGATGCAAATTTCTTTTAGTTCGCTATAAACATTGGCTCTGATACCATTCTATAACACCCCGACCTTTCACACTACCAATATTGTTCGTTTTGCCAATGAGAAGCTCACTGATTTGGTTTTGGTTGCCCGGGTGAAAACTTCCCAGGGAGTTTACCCATCCTAGGATTGCTGCCACCTGAGCACGCTTAAACTCTCCAGTCCACGGCCAATGTGAAATATGTAGGGTGTCACAATCACCCTCTCTTTGGTCTCATCGTCCTCGATGAGCCCGAGAACGTTTAAAAAGTGAACATTGTTCTTTTCCCCA